>JAIUZE010066309.1:0-56888 GCA_022085475.1 Heliosperma pusillum
AAAAAGATGAATAAAATTCATCTTGAGAAAGACGGATAATTAAAAAGCGAAAAGACGGTAATTTTATTTACCAATACGGCTAGAGGAAGCTCAGAGGGAAGATAAGACGAACTTACGTGAATTCCGTCAAAGAACGAAGGAGATACGGTGATTCAAAGATCGAAATCAAAGAGGGAAAAGATGAGATTTCTTAAGGGAGAAGAAAGGGGGTTGTGTGCTTGATTTGTGTTAAATGAAGAATTAGGTTAAGGAAATTACAGTATAAGTAAGGAAAAGTCAACCAAAAAGTCAAACTCGCCTTAAGACGGCTTTTTCATGGAATCTCGCAGAAATTCCAAATACGAACTCGGAAATTATAAATTCGACTCGAAACTTAAAATTATAAATTAAAGCTTAAAATTACTGAAAAGATTTCGTAAAATATTTCTAGTAGAAAAATAGGGTACATTTCCGGGTGTTACACAAACTCTAGTTAGCCAACCGTTATTGATTTACGTTAATCAACTGACTAATCATATATATAGTCAATAAATATCCCAATTATATTCCATAATAAAATTTATTATGTGGCGCACTATTGTGGAGGACACCTACTCCAACATCTAATTGATTGGTCTTCCGACAACTACAAAACCGTCTTTGCTTCTTCTCTCCCTTAAGTTAGTGAACCTTCTCGAAATGCCTTACACACGGTCAAGCTTACATCTTCAAATCGTCGGGTTCTAGGCAAATGCTCGGAAATATAGAAAAAGGGCGTAGAAACGTCACTTCCCCTACAAAACAAGTTAGAACACAGGAATTCGCCTAGAAGACGATATTAGCTCATAAAATGGCTTAACAAAGCACAAATAACAAACAAAACCGAGCTAAAGTGGGGGTTAAAATCATACAAATATTCACTTATCAAACTCCCCCAAGCTAAACCTTTGCTTGTCCTCAAGCAAACATAACAAACAATACCAGGACAAGGTTGCAAGCATTGGCTATTACACCATCAGGAAACAAATCCCAACATAAAGCTTTGGAAACATAATGAATCATAACCCAAAAGCAACACGGGCAAATGGACAAAGAATTTTCGGCTCTTGCATGATCTTTTGACAAATGGACTCTCACGGTACACTCGAACACTCAATGTATGCAAAAAGGTGATTTCTTTATGTGTAAATGTTTTTGAGACATTCACCTATCTACGACTCATGAAAATATGTCCGCAGTCTAATATGGTAAACAATTCAAAACACAAGTCAAAGATCACAATGCACATAGAAAAGAAGCCGAAAAATGAGAAGAAGGCTTTGGGAAATGGGTGAAAGGTGGACAAATAGTTATGGTCATGTGAAGGTTATAGTGAGCTAGCAACTGACCAATGATAAATGAAAACTCAATCCAAACTTTTCGGTTATTTCCCACAGAACGATTGATGAAGCCAGAAGTAACAATTTGGCCTATTTTACACGAAACACAAGGGTAAACTCCTTCTAATTATTTGACATTTTTAGGAGATACTCACAACTTTTTCTTTTATTTCTTTTACTTTCTTTTTTCTTTGATTTTTCTATTTTTCTTCCTTTTTTTTCATTTTTCTTTTCTTTTTCTGAACACAACTTCACTGCTCGAACTTTTTCGTTCTTCCAAATTCACTTTGACAGATAAGACCAAATCTTCTCGAAAGAGCACCCATACACCATATTCTAGCTAATAGCTCAAAAGGTAGGCAGTTTTTATATGTAGCTATTATTTTTTTGTGAAGCAATTGTATGAAGGGGCTAATTTTTGAAGGGCAAGGGCAAATTAAAGTGAAAAAGGCTTCAAATCTTAGTGAATCATGAATGCAATGCTTATAGAAATGAAATGAGAACCATACTTATGCGTTTTGACATGACACACATCACAAGGAGAACTACACACACCTAGATGAGACTGGGTATGAATGTACCAGTCTAAGGAGGTTCTACCTTACAATATATGTAGTTTGCCAAATGTCAAGATCAAGCGTACTCATCTATAGATTCATTCCATGCCTACTGTATACAAGACTTCCCCACGTATGCAAAATTCAATAAATATTGAATCATTATCTTTTGAAAGCTCTAAGTTTGGGAAATGTAACATGATAGCATAGTAAACAAGCAAGCAAAGCATGAAAAGCATTCAATTGTGTTCAAAATTTAAAAATCTTCTCTTTCTTATTCAAAATTTGAAAAATATAACTAAAATGCAAAAAGGGAAAATGCAATCCCTCCCCCAAGCTAAACATCACATTGTCCTAAATGTGAGCACAAAAGCTAAATATGCAATGAGATGCTTAATGGGAAGAAAGGAAAAATGAAAGAAGAATGAAGCTTACTAGTCAGGGCGGACTCCCCCAAGCTAGCTTTTTGGACTAGACAAGGAAGGTCGTCAGAGATTCTTCAAAAACTCTTTCATCTGCAAAGAAATCTAACAAAACAACGTAAAAGGGAAAAACAAAAATAAAAATGCAAAAAGGAAAAACACGGGTTGCCTCCCGAGAAGCGCTTGTTTAACGTCGTGCTCGACGAATTTTTCATTAGAATCATTGGGTTGAGGATGGACGCTCCGTATAGACAATATCTAAACATCCGATGATAGAATTACTATAGTAGAGTTTCAGTCTGTGTCCATTAACCTTGAATTTCTCACCATTGCTAGTCATGAGTTCCACGTAGCCGTATTTGCTTACATATGAGACAGTGAATGGTCCAGACCATCGGGAACGAAGTTTTCCTGGAAAGATTTTCAGACGAGAGTTGAAAAGAAGTACTTGGTCACCGACATTAAATTCTGTCTTAATTATCCTCTTGTCGTGCCAACGCTTCGTCTTCTCCTTATAGATCCTAGAATTCTCATAGGCTTGCAAACGAAATTCCTCTAGCTCATTTAGTTGCAAGAGTCTCCTATCAGCGCTAAGCTTAGTGTCTAAATTTAGTTCTTTGATAGCCCAGTAAGCTTTATATTCTAACTCGACAGGAAGATGACAGGCCTTTCCATAAACCAATCGATAAGGAGATGTTCCAATCGGGGTTTTGAAAGCTGTACGATAAGCCCACAAGGTGTCATCGAGCTTATTACTCCAATCAGTTCTAGATCTTGAGACTACTTTCTGAAGAATTGTTTTCAACTCTCTATTTAAGACTTCTACTTGACCGCTGGTCTGAGGATGGTAGGCTAATCCTCGTCTGTGATACACACCATATTTAGCAAGCAGAGTATCTAACTGCTTCTCTCCAAAATGAGTTCCTCGATCACTAATCACGGCTCTGGGTACACCAAAACGTGGAAAGATGATCTTCTTAAATAGCCGTATCACAGCTCTAGCATCATTAGTGGGAGTGGCAATTGCTTCTACCCACTTGGAAACATAGTCAACAGCGACTAAGATGTAACGATTTCCGTTAAAAGAAGGGAATGGTCCTTGATAGTCAATACCCCAGACATCGAATATTTCAACTTCTAATATGCCGTTTTGAGGCATCTCATGTCTCTTGGATATTTGACCCATTCGTTGAGAAGAGTCACAAGCCATAACAAAATCCTTTCAATCTTTAAACAACGAGGGCCAGAAAAACCCGGATTGTAAGACTTTGGCTACGGTCTTGGACGGACCATGATAACCACCATAAGCAGATGAGTGGCATCCTTCTAAAACTCCTTTAACTTCCCACTGAGGGATACACCGTCTATAAAGACCATCTGAACACTGCTTAAAAAGATAAGGATCATCCCAAACAAAGAATTTTGCATCATGCAAAAATCGTTTCCTTTGGTTATAAGAAAAGTCAGAAGGTAGTTGTCGACTGACAAGAAAATTGGCCATATCAGCATACCAAGGAGAAGAGTCAGTAATTGCCATTAATGAATCATCAGCAAATGAATCATTAATTGGTGTTGGCAGTCCTATTTCAGTTACTCTTATCCTTGAAAGATGGTCAGCGACTACATTTTCTGCTCCTTTCTTATCCCGGATCTCTAGATCGAACTCTTGATGGAGCAAAATCCATCGGATAAGCCGAGGTTTTGCCTCTTTCTTTGAAAGCAGATATTTCAAAGCAGCGTGGTCAGTGTAAACAATGACTTTCGATCCTATAAGGTAAGAACGGAATTTGTCTAAAGCATAGACAATGGCAAGAAGTTCTTTTTCAGTGATGGCATAGTTGATTTGGGCAGGATCTAATGTTTTACTAGCATAGTAAATAGCATGAAGGAACTTTTCCTTTCGTTGCCCTAAAACAACTCCAACGGCGTAATCACTCGCATCGCACATAAGCTCAAATGGAAGATTCCAATCAGGTGACTGGATTATAGGTGCGGTGATTAGAGCGCGTTTGATTTTGTTGAATGCCTCAAGGCATCCATTCGTGAAATTAAAAGGTGCATCCTTAAAAAGGAGCTCAGTCAGGGGCTTGCCTATTTTAGAAAAATCATTAATAAACCGTCGGCAAAAACCGGCGTGGCCAAGGAAACTCCTGATTCCTTTTACATTAGCAGGTGGTGGCAGTTGCTCAATAACTTGGATCTTAGCTTGATCCACTTTAATACCTCTTTCGGAAATGATGTGTCCTAAAACTACACCTTCGTTCACCATGAAGTGACACTTTTCCCAGTTGAGAACAAGGTCGACTTCTTCACAGCGTTTTAGCACTTTCAACAGATTTGTCAAACAATTATCAAAGGAAATGGCATAGTCGCTAAAGTCGTCCATAAATACTTCCATGATAGTCTCAACGAAATCGGAAAAGATACTAGTCATGCAACGCTGGAAAGTTGCAGGTGCATTACACAAGCCAAATGGCATTCGGCGATAAGCAAAAGTGCCATAGGGACAGGTGAAGGTGGTTTTTTCTTGGTCCTCAGGGTGGATAGGAATTTGGAAAAATCCTGAGTAACCATCTAGATAACAGATATATTTGTGGCAAGCTAACCTCTCTAACATTTGATCAATGAAGGGCAGAGGATAATGATCTTTTCTAGTTGATTGATTCAACTTCCTGTAGTCAATGCACATACGCCATCCCGTCACAATCCTTGTGGGGATGAGTTCATTCTTCTCATTCTTAATTACTGTTGTTCCTCCTTTCTTGGGGACAACTTGGACAGGGCTAACCCATTTTGAGTCAGAAATTGCATAGATTATGCCAGCATCTAGCAATTTCAGAACTTCAGTTTTAACTACCTCTTGCATGTTGGGATTAAGACGGCGTTGACCTTGAACAGAAGGTCTTTGGCCTTCTTCTAAGTTAATTCTATGCATGCAAAAGTCAGGGCTTATGCCTGTGAGGTCCTCAAGTTTATAGCCTATTGTCTTTTTATGTTTCCTCAAAACAATCAATAGTGAGTTTAACTGATTTTAATCTAGAAGAGCACTTACTATGACCGGGCAATATTCAGACTCATCTAAAGAAGCATATTTTAGATTTGAGGGAAGAGGTTTAAGTTCAGGTTTATGCACTTCTGCCTTGGCAGGAGCATCAATTAAGCTTATGAACTACTCAACTTCTTCAGACGGTATCTCTTTACCAGTCAAGTCCCTTTCCAGCTCACTGATCTCAAAATTATCATTCTCAGAGATATCCTCTAACAATAAAATTGCTTCTAAAGGATCCCCAATTATTGATGGGTACAGAGACTCATCAACGATTGAGTCGACAATGTCAAGAAAGCAGCAAGGCTCTTCAAGCATAGGGCTCTTCATTGCACTGTTTAAGTTGTAGGTGACCTTATCATCACCTACTTCTAATGTCAATTTTCCATTCTTGACATCGATTACTGCTCCCGCAGTGTGTAGAAATGGCCTTCCTAGAATGATAGGGATTTGCGAATCTTCAGCCATATCCAACACTATAAAATCGACTGGAATGAAAAACTTCCCTACTCTAACAGGTACATCTTCTAAAACTCCCATAGGTTGTTTTAGAGAACGATCTGCCATTTGCAGGGTGATACTTGTACATTTCAGAATTCCCATATTCAATTTTTCGCAAATGGAATAGGGCATAACGCTCACACTAGCACCTAGATCGCATAAAGCTTTATCAGTCGTGTAGGTGCCTATAGTGCAAGGTATAGAGAAACTACCAGGATCCTTCAACTTAGGAGGGGACTTTTTTTGCAATAACGCACTGCATTCAGCGGTGAATGGGATGATTTCAACATCATCCAGAGTCCTCTTCTTTGTTAAGATATCCTTCATAAATTTCGTGTAAGAAGGTATTTGAGTGATTAATTCAGTGAAGGGAACCGTTACTTGGAGGTTTTTGACAACTTCCATGAATTTACCGAATTGGGTTTCCTTATGATTTCTCCTCAAACGTTGGGGAAATGGAACTTGGATCTTAATGGGTTCCTTTTCAAGTTCATCCTTCTTTTTAGATTTGTCTTCCGCTTCCTTAGCGGTGGATGGTTGGGTTTCTTTTTGGCTTTCTACTTGTGAAGGCTCAACTGTTGGTTCTTTGGGTTGCTGAGGTTCCGTATAAGTGGTACCACTCCTAAGGGTGATAGCATTTGCGGTGTCCCTCGGTTGTTCACCATGAGGTGGGAGTTGGCCTTGTTTTCTTTGGGTAATAGAGGTAGCCAATTGGGCCATTTGAGTTTCAAGCATTTTGATGGCGGCATCTTTAGCTTGATCACTCTTTTGAAATTGAGCAAACATTGAATCCTGTTTTTGAACAACTTGTAGAAGCATGGATTCAATTTTGCTCAAACTTGAGTCATTTGGTTGGCCTTGAATTTGAGGTGGTTGGTGTTGATTTTGGTAAGGTTGGTTGAAGTTAGGTTGGAATGAAGGTCTCTGGTTTTGAAAACCAGGTGGATTGTAAGGCTTTTGTTGGTGTGGTATGAATGGTTGTTGAGTTTGTTGGTGGGGATTTTGAACGTTGGTACTTTTGTAGGATAAAAACGGGTGGTTTTTTGTGTTTTCGTTATAGAAGTTTGAGAAAGCGTTGCCTTGCCTATATCCTTGATAGGCATTGACTTGCTCTATTGAACTTCTACAATCTTGAAAACTATGCCCTCCAATCCCACATGTCTCACATACCACTACGTGGTTAGTGACGTTGATATGTTCCTTGGATTGGGAAGAGCTTCCTACTTGTTGCTGCAGAAGGGCTAATTGGGCTTCCAGGAGTGCTACTTTACTCGAATCATCCTGCTTGGCTTTTAGCGGAATAGCACGCGAGTTGCTATACTGAGAATCGTGGATTGCCATTGACTCGATAGTCGCACTAGCTATCTCTACATCGATTTGATCGAAACGACCATTGTTAGCGGAGTCGAGGATACGACGCGATTCGCCACAACAACCGTTGTAGAATGTGATAGCCAGGAACCATGAATCAAGGCCATGATGAGGACATTCTCTTTGTAATTCTTTATATCTTTCCCATGCCTCATAAAGGCTTTCGTCGCCTCTCTGACGGAATCCAGTAATTTGACTTCGTAAGAGCGCGGTTCGTTCCGGTGGGAAGTACTTTTGATAGAAAGCAAGAGCTAGACCATCCCAATCAACTATTCCTAGGGCAACTCGGTCAAGACTATTGATCCAGAGTTTTGCCTTTCCTCTTAAAGAGAAGGGAAAGAGCATTTCCCTAATCTGTTCTTGGGATACTCCAGTTTGTCTAATCGTGGAGCAATAGTCACAGAAGTTTTGGATATGAAGGTTGGGATCCTTTGTGGCATTGCCTCCAAATTGATTTCTTTCTATTAAATTGATGAAGGCAGGTTTGATTTCGAAGTTTTGAGCTGTAATTTGAGGTGTAGCGATACCCTTTGGAAGTGTATCTGCAGTGGGTTTAGAATGGTCGGAAAGTCGAACCATTTTTGGTTGCGAAGATGAAGATGGAATGTTGGTTGAAAGTTGATTGAATTTTTGAAATGGAGAGGAAAATGGATCTTCTTCTCCTTCAAGAGTAGGTAAGATATCCGAGTATTTCTCACGAATACGATCTAAACTTGAATTGTCAGAAGCTTTTGAAATTTTGTTAAATAGCTTTAATCTCCTACGCAGCGTTCTTTCTAGTTCGGGGTCTAAAGGAATAGGGGTCCCTAGTCTAGAAGATCTGGGCATAAGATAGAAAAGCTAAGATGAAAGATCAAGAGAGGTCTAAAAGAATTTGAGTTCCTAAAGACTAGATAAAACTAATCGTGATAGAAATCACAATAAAAAGGAAAACTAAACCGTGCTCCCCGGCAACGGTGCCAAAATTTGATCGAGCCTGTCGCGAGCCCGGTGCAAAGATAAATTACCCAGACTAGGCTAATAAAAAATTAATGTAATTAGGGAAGTAGGGGTCGATCCTCAGAGAGATGGTGTTTCCTATGGATGTGATTCGTCTCACAATTGAGTTTTATCTAATGATTTTCTGGGTTTTGGATTTTGTGATGTCTAAACTAATAAAGAACATAAATAAAAACAAAACAAACTGAAATGGAAACGATAAAGTAGATAATAAATTAACAATAATGAGAAGCATCTAGGGAAGTAGGTTCACACATCTAGATTGATATATTGATGAAATTGGATTTAGGATATGCAAATAATTCATTGAGCGTTCGTAAGAATGGTGTGTTCATTACAATCATGGATCAGATGGTCTAGCAGGCTTTTAGTGCGATTTACTAGGTCTTAATCCACCATGTCACGCTTTGTCTATTCAATTCCTGTATATCTACCTTGGAAAAGAATTCCATACTAGTCAATGATTGTGATCAAGAATCGTCAACTATTGTTTAAGTCCAAACATGCATAGACACAATGTTTTAAAAGCACAATTTCCTTTATCCAATTATCATTTTTTAATCAATCTAACATGGTTACCCTACACCCTAGAAAGGTGACTACTCACTCATGGTTATGTTGATATTAACAATGAAAGTTAAGATAAGCATATTTAGTTGATTTCGACAATAATTTAGACTCTCTATGTGGCGATAATAACGACGCTATACGACAATCTAAGCATTGAAACAATGATTATAACAACATGAAAGTGAATCTAATGAAATAGAAAATGACAATCAAATGGAAAGCAATAAAGAACAATAAGCAAAGGATAAATTAGGAATACCTAGGTGACGATCAACGATGAAAGCGATAACAATAACAGAAATCCCTCGCATAGAAATACCGTACTTTGAATTACAACTCTTGAACCCGACTAGTAGATACAAAGATTGAAATTCTTATTGAACTAAGCTAATGTTTTGAAAAGAAATGGATAGAAATAAACTAGAAACAAATGACAAAAGAAGAAGAAAATCTAAACTAGAAAGACTAAAGCTAAAAGGAAATATAAGACTAGATTATGTAAGATAGATTGTATGATGGATTATTTCATGGATGATGATATGAGGGGCTTGGCACATCTATTTATAGTATTAGGGTTTCGTGGAGAAGAGGTCGGGCAATAAATACATAGGTCAAAAATAGGATGAAGGAGCCGCAATGCACTGAGCAGCAGGAATACCCGATCGGGTACACCACTTACCCGATCGGGTAAGTTGTCTTCTGGAAGCTCTTGACTAACTCTTCAACTTCCTTCGCTTTGACTTGACTTACAACATCCCCCTTGACTCTACAATCGGGTTTGTTGCTTGGATATGATGTAAAGCGATGAATTCTCCCGTCTAATTGATTGGTCTTCCGACAACTACAAAACCGTCTTTGCTTCTTCTCTCCCTTAAGTTAGTGAACCTTCTCGAAATGCCTTACACACGGTCAAGCTTGCATCTTCAAATCATCGGGTTCTAGGCAAATGCTCGGAAATATAGAAAAAGGGCGTAGAAACGTCACTTCCCCTACAAAACAAGTTAGAACACAGGAATTCGCCTAGAAGACGATATTAGCTCATAAAATGGCTTAACAAAGCACAAATGACAAACAAAACCGAGCTAAAGTGGGGGTTAAAATCATACAAATATTCACTTATCAGTGGGATGCTTCATCAATTGTTAAACTGATAAGAACCCGAGGCATCTCCTCGGTTTCTCCTCCTCTCTCTTTCTTCTCTTACTTTTATTCTCCTTTCTAGGCCTTCACCAAGGGCCTCTTGTGTGTAAGGAGTGGGGTAGCCGGGGTTTTGTTGGATGGTCATGCCGAAATGTGAGCTAGTCAAACCATACACATCCTCTTCTGCCACCGCATCTTCATATGAATCTTGAAGGTAGGTGTGGTGGCGCTCATTTTGAGCTTGGAAATGGTTTGTGGTTTGCTCCCTCCAAGAATTTTGTGCCACCCACATGTCATTTTGTTCTTTCCACCTTTTATTTTGTTGTGCTTGCCAAAGGCGGTCTTCCTCTTGCCGCTCCACCATCCTCCTCCACTCCTCTTGTTGGGCCCTCTCGGCCTCCTCTCTCAACCTCTCCCTTGCCTCCACCACATTGTGCCAATCATCTAAACACTCAAGCCTACCCCCTTGGGTTTGTTGCCAACTATAAGAGTCGTCCACCCGTCCACTTATGTGCTTGAGGACATTGTTTGTGCTAGAAAAATATGAAGCCATTTGTTGTTGCCATGGCTCCATTGGGGTGCTAGCATGAGTCTCCGCCTCATACATTGGGGTGTCGGTGTCTTGGTGGCTATGGTAATATGATTGGGAATGGTATGGTGGTGGTTGTTGTTGTTGTTGTTTTTGTGTAAAAGGTGGGTTTTGGAAAGGTCCCGCCTCAATTGTGAGGATCTTCCTCACCTCTGTAACCTGCTCACTCCTTTGCCTCTTTTGTCGCAAGGGCACTTCCTCTTCCTCCGCCTCACTACTACTCTCCCTCAAACTTTCTTCCCTAGGACAAAAGAAATTCTCCGGTTTTGGCCCCCTAAATAAAGGATTGTTTAAAGGTGGAGCCATTTTCCATTAGCTTATGCCATCACTACCCAACCAAAATCCTCTCAAAGGCTCCAACTTGCTAACTTTGAACATGTTCACATCCTCTAGCCCCAAGTGGTTGTACCTTGTTAATCCCTTATAGGAATTGATTTCTTGTTCTTCATCAATCCCCCCTTCATAATGTTGAACCAAAAATGAAACCATCCCCCCAAGGTGGATACTTGCTTTAGTGTATTTTTGGCGGTGCTTAATACAAGCACTCATTAACAAGTCCACCCAATCCGGTACCCCCACCCCTCCTGGGAGCATAGTCCACAAACACAACCGGAATTTCTCCGGTACCTTAGCGGGCTCTCCCGCGGAGTTAAAAATGGTGGTAAGGACACGGGTAATGAGTCTAAGACGGGGTGGGTGATGGTGGAGAGTTTTGCATCCTTAGATGCAACGTCACATTCCGTAATCTGGTTTCACATGTTGTACAATTCCCCATTGGGGCAATTTATCTCTTCGGGGTTTTAGGTGAATTTGAGGATTTGGCGGATTTCTAAAATTGGGGCATTGTTTACATACAATGAGTGTTCGAGTGTGCCGTGAGAGTCCACCTGTCAAAAGATCATGCAAGAGCCGAAAATATATAGTGAAATTCTTTGTGCTACGCCGTTATGTAAATCTCAGCTATGTTTATGTATCATTCTTGCCCACGTTGTTTTTGGGTTATGATTCATTATGTTTCCAAAAGCTTTATGTTGAGATTTGTTTCTTGATGGTGTAGTAGCCAATGCTCGCAACCCTTGTCCTAGTTATGTTTGTTGTGCTTGCTTGAAGACAAGCAAGGGTTTAGCTTGGGGGAGTTTGATAAGTGAATATTTGTATGATTTTAATCCCCAATTTAACTCGGTTTTGTATTTCATTTGTGCTTTGTTAAGCCATTTTGTGAGCTAATATCGTCTTCTAGGCGAATTCCATGTTTTAACCTGTTTTGTAGGGAAAGTGACGTTTCTACGCCCTTTTTTTTATATTTCCGAGCATTTGCCTAGAACCCGACGATTTGAGAAGCGAGCTTGACCAAGTCAAAGGCACTCCAAGAAGGTTCACTAATTCAAAAGAAAGAAGAAGCAAAGACGATTTCACAGTTGTCAGAAGATCGATCAGTTACGCGAAGAAATCATCCTTTTACATCAAACCCTATCAACAAACCCGACTCAAAAGGTCAATGGGATCAATGAAAGTCAAGTTATTCACCAAGGGAGATGAATACAAAGTCAAAGAGTGAAGGACACCATATACCCGATCGGGTAAGTGGTAAACCCGATCGGGTATGTCTTCTGATCCGAGCAAATGCTTCGACTTCCTCCTTTTTGTCCTATGTGATGAATGCATGACCCCTTCCCCACGAAACCTAACTTATATAAGGAGTGTTTCAGCACACACCTCTACTCACTTCTCTCTTTACATAACCCTAGATTAGTCTTAGAAACCCTAGCCTCCATTTTCCCTTAAAAATCGTCTTTTACATTTCTCCTTTTATGTTTAGATCTCCATCTTCTCTTATGCCTATTTTTCTAGTTTAGAAATAATAAAAACTTCTGGTTCTTAGTTCTTTTATATTGTAATACATGGATCGTCAGAGATATGCAAGGAAATTTCTATTTGGATATTTATATTTCATCATTATCGCTATTTGATCGTCATGTAGGTATTTCTGTTTTATCTTTTGTTTAAGTTCTTTATGTTTTTTAGTTGATCATTGTTTTCTTTACATGTTTTCTTAGATTCAATTTAAATACCGCTGTAATCATTTTATTTCATTAGATCGTTGATTTAGAATTGTTATTATCATCTTATAATATCAAAAATCAATAAACATGTCTAGCCTGGTTTTAATTGTTAAAATCAATCTAGATCTAAATACTATTATAAGTGAGTAGTCACCTTTCTAGGGTGTAGGGTAGCCATGTTAGGTTAATTAAAAGATGAAAATTGGATAAAGAAATTGTGCCTTTAAAACGTTGTGTCTATGCATGTTTGGATTGTAACGATAGTTAACGATTTCTGGCCAAAATCATTGACTAAAATGGAATTTTTTTCCAAGGTAGAAATACGTGAATTGAATAGACAAAGCATGACATGGTGGATCAGACCTAGTAAATCGCCTAAAAGCCTGCTAGACCATCTGGTCTATGATTGTAATGAACACAACATTCTTACGAACTCACAATGAATTATTTGCATTATTCCAAATCCAATTTCATCAATATGTTAACCTACATGTGTGAACCTAATTCCCTAGATTCTTTCTATCATTGTTAAATCATTATCCATTTCATTACTATTATTTTGATTTGTTTTTATTTTGTTTATGCTTTTTATTAATTTAGAATCCAAAACCCCAAAACCCAGATACTCGTTAGATAAGATTTAATTGCAAGACATTTCACATCTTTTAGGAAACACTATATCCCTGAGGATCGACCCCTACTTCCCTAATTACATTAATTTGTTGTTAGCCTAGTCTGGGTAATTAACTGTGACCAGGGCTTGTGACAGGCCCGATCAACTCCCATATCCTTACCATCCGGAGAAATTATATCTTGTTCTACTCTTTATCCAAATGTTCCAATCTCTATTGCGGGTACTATATTTCCCGCTAATCTCCTTAAGTTTCCTCTAGGAGAGTTCGATGTAATTCTAGGTATTGATTGGTTAGCATTATACCATGCTAGATTTGAGTGTAGAGATCAAAAGATTTATTTAAAGAGTCCTTTAGGAGTTAGAATAACCTATAAGGGATCTCATTCCCGAATGGGTGTGTCTTTGATTTCCGCATTGAAATTGGTGAGTATGGTAAGAAAGGGTCACCAAGCATACTTGTGTATTGTGACTTCTACTACTACCTCCTTACCAAAGATAGAAGATGTACCTATAGTATGTGAATTTGTTGATGTATTCCCCAAAGATTTACCCGGGATCCTCCCGAGCGCGATGTTGAGTTTTGCATACATGTTGTACCTGGTTCCGGACCCATAGCCAAAGCTCCTTACCGTATGGCTCCAACCAAGTTGAAAGAGTTAAGGAAGCAACTTGATGATATGATTGAAAAAGGTTTCATTCGACCAAGTGCCTCGCGTTGGGGTGCTCCCGTCCTCTTTGTGAAAAAGAAAGATGGTTCTATGAGACTTTGTATTGATTACCGTGAGTTGAACCGAATTACAATCAAGAATAGGTATCCTTTGCCAAGAATTAAAGATTTGTTTGATCAACTAAAGGGTGCTTCTACTTTTTCCAAGATTGATTTGAGATCCGGATATCACCAAATTCCCGTTCGTCATGTTGATATACCGAAGACCGCTTTTAGTAAGAGATATGGTCACTTTGAGTTCAAGGTGATGCCATTTGGATTGACTAATGCTCCCGCTATTTTTATGGATCAAATGAACTGCACGTTTAGTGAGTATCTTGACACGTGTGTAGTGGTGTTCATCGACGACATCCTTATTTTCTCCAAGACCGAAGAAGAGCATGCTATTCATCTAAGGACTATTTTGGGTGTTCTTCGTAGTCAAAAGTGGTTTGCCAAATTCTCCAAGTGTGAATTTTGGTTACCTAAGGTGTCCTTTCTTGGGCATGTAATTTCTAAAGAAGGTGTAATGGTGGATCCTTCTAAAATTGAGGTCGTTGTTGATTGGAAGAGTCCGACCGATGTTAGAGAAGTCCAAAGTTTTCTTGGTTTAGCCGGTTATTACCGTAGATTTGTCAAATATTTCTCAAAGCTTGCTAGACCGATGACCCAATTGTTAAAGAAAGAGACCAAGTTCGTATGGAATGAGGCTTGTGAAGCCGCTTTTCAAGAGTTAAAGAAAAGGTTGACTACCGCCTCGGTGTTAACTTTACCTGAAGATGGTGTAGACTTTGATGTCTATTGTGATGCTTCCAAGATGGGATTGGGTTGTGTACTTATATAAAGTAGGAAAGTGGTTGCTTATGCCTCGAGACAGTTGAGAGTTCATGAAGTGAACTACCCTACTCATGATTTGGAATTAGCCGCCACTGTCCATGCCTTGAAAATGTGGAGAAACTATCTTATTGGTGTTCATTGTCGTATATTCACCGATCACAAGAGTTTGAAGTACATATTTACTCAAAAAGAGTTGAATATGAGCCAAAGAAGATGGTTGGAATTAGTCAATGATTATGATTTTGAGTTGTTGTACCATGAAGGGAAGGCTAATGTTGTTGCTGATGGTCTTACTTTAAAATCTTCTCATGCATTGAATGTTATGCGGGTATTACCCGATGATCTTTGTATTGAGTTTCGAAAGTTGAAGTTGGAATTCGTGGAACGTGGATTTGATTTCGTTGGTGCTATGACTGCCGAACCTGTTTTTCTCTGTGAGATACGCGAAAGCCAAGTTGATGATCCTACCTGAAAGTCCATAGACCTTAATTAGACTCCTCTAATTAGTTACTAAATTACATGTTAATTTAGTATTTAATGATCTATGTAACATGCATGCAAATATAAAGACATTTATATAAAAGAAGAAATTTCCTCACATTGATATGGAAATTAAATGGGCACAACAAGAACTCCTTCTTGTTGTTCTTGAGCTATTAATATGGATGAACAAGAATAATCTCCAAACTAGAAGACCTCCTTCAAGTTGCACCAAGATGACACCAAATAATCTACCCTTATTATTAACTAGATAATAAGATAGATATTATACTACTAATATTAGAACATATTACTACACTAATAATACTTAGTAATTATTAGTATTTTGAGAGTTTTTAGAGAGAAGATGAGTTTTGAGAGATGAATAAAAATAAGCAAGAATGAACTAGTGATAAATTGAACAACAATTGTCCTATTTAAAGACAAGAGGGCCGGCCCCTAGATCACCAAGTGAGTGATTTTTTCTTCTTATTTTATTGTCATGCAAAGTGGTGGTGTGTTGTAGTGTAAGTGATGATTATAGGTTTACTATTCATGTCATAATCACATGTTACTTGTGAGTATGAATAAGAGCAACCATCATCACTACCCACTACACTATAACCGGCCATGTGAGGCCTAATTTGATCCATTTTGATTTTTGATATTTGTAACACCCGGAAATGTACCCTATTTTTCTAGTAGAAATATTTTACGAAATCTTTTCAGCAAATTTAAGTTTTAATTTAGGATTTAATGTTTCGAGTCGAATTTAGAATTTCCGAGTTCGTATTTGGAATTTCCGCGAGATTCCATGAGAATCCCGTCTTAAGGCGAGTTTGACTTTTTGTTGACTTTTCCTTACACAACTCACACTCCCTCCCTTAACCTATTTTTCATTCAACACAAACACAACTTACTTCTTCCTTAAGAAAAGATCAAAACCCTTGCCTCCATAGCTTTTTCGATCTTTGAATCATCCTAGCTCATTCGTTACTTGCTAGAATTCACGTAAGTTCGTCTCATTCTTCTCCCCTTACCTTCCTCTATCCGTATTGATATTAAAATCATCGTCTTTCTCGCTTTTCAAACTTTCCGTCTTTCTCAAGATGAATTTTATTCATCTTTTATGATCTATTTGTAGGTGGTGACCTCCAAGATCCCGACAAAGACTATTTTCTAATTGAAGAGGAGCTTGACGATTAGTGAAGACGCTTAAAGGTAACGGTGAAGGGTTACTCGATATCATTTACGTGTTTTACATGCTTATATGCTAGAAATCGTATTAGAATACGATTAGTAAGTTTAGGAATCATGTTATGGATGATGATTGTTGTTATTTGATGATTGTTGTTGATGAATATTGATTGTTGATAGTTATAAGAAATGAATTATGAGAATTGGAAATGATAGGATTGAATTTATGTTGAAGGCTCACGGGTGAATTGGTAACACATCTCACGGTCGTGAAATACAAGTCACGGTCGTGACTTGTGCAGTTTCACTGCACTGACCCCTTTTCGTAAAATGATCATATCTCCTTCGTTACTTGCTTGTTTTGGGCGTGTGACATCCCGTTGGAACCGTAAGAGGATAATCTATCACCTCAAGTTGGAATTTCTGCATTTGCATGTCTAGAACTCTAGTTATGACCGTTTGAAGTGGACCCTTGTTTTCGTTGGTTTCCAAACAACGTTGTTTTGGAGAGGTGATCTATGTTTGTATTCATTATGCTTCATAAACTTGTTCTAATGCTTATGTATCATGTATTGACTCATGTTTATCATATTTAAACTTATATGATTCCCTATTCTCATGTTTTGTGACGGTTTTTGGTATGTTCCCACTTTGAGTCGGTTTTTACAAATGATACGGTTTGAGCACTATTTTGTCTTGTGCTTTGTACTCTCATTCCTTGGCTACCTCCACGTTCGTAAGGCTGGAATGTCGGAACGGGGATGTATCCTACTGCTTAATTGCATGTTTTAGTGGGCATACGACGACGTTGTTGGGAGTTGAACGCTATGCGTTGATCGACCCGGCCGTCAAATGTTGTGTACTTGCGAGGTGGTGTTATTTGCATGTAGCGTACCGCTTGTTATGAGGCTTGTGCTCTTTTCCGCCTCTTTCGTGAATTGATCTACCGAATTTGGGGTACTCGGCGTCATGTGTAAGACCGAGTCTTGGATGCGAAACGTGTATCGCATGTCGAATCGGAACACGTTTATTCCGAGAGTCTGGCCAGATTTAGACTAGGACCGGATATTTATATCGTCGTGCTACCAGGAGGAAATTAGTCTACATATACGAAATGTTTGATCGTGTATGAGTTCAGGAAAATGTTTATCCCGTGGATGCCTGTTAATCATACTTGCCATGTAAACGATGCTAGTGCGTTTCATTTACCGTGAGAGATGTCGTCTTTGTGTCGTCGTTCTTTGAATGCGTGATTGCATGATATTATTCATGGTCATTGCATGATTGGACACCGTCAATGTCTTTGTTCGTGAATGGATGATAATATGTTGGATTTATTGTGATCATCGCATGACTTGACTTGGTTTGTATGTCGAGTCTCAATCTTATCAATCTTATACCGCTAACGGTGAGATGAAAGCCCTAGTGAGCGTATTCGGTTGCCTAAGAGTGTCTTGCCCGAGTCTTTGAATAACATGATGGGTTCGGATTTGTATTCCATATGCTCTTATCATTACTTATCGAATTGCCTATCTATTCTTATCGTAATTCACATGTATATTCATATATGCATGATTTTACTTTTGTATTTCCTTATATGTACGTTTAATGTGATATGACTGGGAGAACACGGAGTTACTCCCCACTGAATTGTGGCGTTCATGTTTTTCATGGATGAACAGGTTGCTTGCTTGGATGACTTTTTGGCTATGATATTTTGGGGTTCGGGTGTGAGCTAGCGGGCGTTGTCCTTGGAAGTTTCACCTCTAGACGATTTTAGCTAGTTTTGCTAAACACTTGTTCTTTGTTAACATTTTGAGAGACACCGTCTCTTTGTTATTTTCCGCACTTAGTTTGTAATATTTTGACACTCCTCGTTTTATTTAACTTGCATGTATAAAAGTTTTTTTAAAACTTCACATTTCCGCTATATATTTCACATGCTTGTTTGTTTTATATTTCCGCATTCGCGAGGGTTGTCCACATATTTTTCCCACAATACTTATTAATCATTGCTTAATACTTGATAATTAAGTGTTAATTTGATCATATAACTTATATGACACAAATAATGAATAATATGTACTTAACATTTTATGTAATATTACCATTATATCAATATATAATGGGTCCCACAATTCTTAGTTAATTTATTTTACAACTCTTTGTAAATATAATTAACTAATTACCTCTATCTCAAAACCTCAACTAATTTAGTAATTTAACGATTAATTACTAAGTTAAATCTTATTTAATCATATTAAAATAAGATATAAATTTATTAGTCAATTATCGCATAATTGAAAATAAACTTAATCGAATTTGAGTTCATAACTCAATTTCTAACAATTAACTCTCGTACATATCGAATATATGTAATGGACTAATTAACTGTATCATATACAAATAATTAGTTACTATTTGGATTTCATCCTTTAGGTGTGACCGAAAGGGATCAGTTGATCACCGCCGTCATACGACAATAACGTCAAACTCTAGTCAGCCTATCGTTATTGATTTACGTTAATCAACTGACTAATCATATATATAGTCAATAAATATCCCAATTATATTCCTTAATAATATTTATTATGTGGCGCACTTTTGTGGAGGACACCTACTCCAACAATCTCCCACTTGTCTGACACAAGTGTGCGTCACCAATTCTCTTGTCTCTTTATCACATCTCCCACTAAACGCAAGCTGTCTTTCAGGCCGCACTTGCGATTGATTATATCTAGATTGGTTTTTTCGATAGGGAGAGTAATTGTTTGACCGGAAAATCTACCATAGATCTCTTTCCGAGCGTGGCCACGCATTTACAGTAACTTCTCCTCGAGTGGCCTAAAGATGTTTGTACCCAACGTGGGTGGACAATTCCTGTTGATACATCTACTATGTATGATGCAGATCACCATGATCCAGAAGATATCCATCGGCCTCCTTTTACGGCACGACCTAGAACATCAACCAAAACCAATCGGAAACTACACCGACTCAGATAAAAGGTCGCCAGTCAAAAGAATCAACTCATAGGAATAAGATAAAAGACCCTGCCACGACCAGGCATCAAATAATTGATTTAAGGGTCTCTACAAATGTCACTGTCCGAAAGAGTGTCATATAGTCTGTCTACGTAAACGACCAGTCATCTCCATGACCCCATGGTGCTGAACCAACCATCGATCGACTTACAATCTAGTCACTCCGAGACGTCACCTCATTGAGTGACTAGGGACAAAATACTAATTTCGTCCTATTCACTTGAATAGGGTCCAACATTGTCTTACAATCTATTCGGATAAACAAAGTATTAAATTTAGTCAAACTAAGTAAAAGATTTTATAATGAAACTCGACCAATGAATGCAATTATCATATATGAAATAATTAATACAACATTCAATTATTACATATTACATAATCTAAAGGAATTCTGGTACACGTCTCAATCCCATTGTGACGACATGACCATCATGCTTAGCCTTTGATAAAGGCTTGGTTAAAGGATCAGCAATGTTGTCATCTGTCCTAACCTTACAAATGTCAATTTCCTTTCTGTCCACGTAATCTCTAATTACATGATATTTCCTAAGTACATGTCTAGACTTATTACTAGACTTGGGCTCTTTTGCTTGAAAAATAGCCCCACTGTTATCACAATAAATCGTGATAGGATCTTTGGGAGTAGGGACTACTGTTAGTCCTTCCAAAAATTGCCGAATCCATACAGCTTCCTTTGCAGCTTCAGACGCTGCAAGGTACTCTGCTTCTGTTGTAGAATCTGCTATAATGCTTTGCTTGAAACTCTTCCAGCAAACAGCTCCTCCATTCATCATATAAACGTAGCCGGATTGGGATTTCATATCATCCCTATCTGTTTGGAATCTGGCATCTGTGTAACCCTTTACACGAATCCTTGGTCCTTCTCAAGTACTTAAGGATGTTCTTTACGGCTATCCAGTGACTCTCACCTGGATTTTCTTGGTAACGACTTGTCATGCTCAAAGCATATGCAACATCGGGACGAGTGCACATCATAACATACATGATTGATCCAACAGCAGATGCGTAAGGGATCAATTTCATGCGTTCAATCTCCTCGGGTTTGGTAGGGCACTCTGACTTGCTCAAAGTGATCCCACTTCCCATAGGAAGAAAGCCTCTCTTAGAGTCTTTCATGTTGAACCGATTAGGAATCTTATCAATATAAGTTTCCTGACTTAATGCTAGTATCATTTTAGATCTATCCCTATAGATCCAGATACCTAAGATACGTTGGTCCTCTCCGAGGTCTTTCATTTGTAAATGTATCCCTAGCCACTCCTTCACAGAAGTGAGCATTGGAATATCATTCCCAATGAGTAGTATGTCATCTACATCCAAGACTAAAAAAGTAACTTTACTCTCACTAAACTTCATGTATAAACATGGTTCCTCGACGCTTCGAGTGAAACCATTTTGTTTAATTACATGATCGAAACGATGATTCCAACTCCTGGATTCTTGTTTAAGACCATAGATAGATCTCTTAAGTTCGCATACCTTCTTAGGGTTTGATGGATCCACAAAACCTTCAGGTTGTGTCATGTACACTTCTTCTTCTAGAATCCCATTCAAGAAGGCGGTTTTGACATCCATTTGCCAAATCTCATAATTATGAAATGCGGCAACCGCTAAGATAATCCTTATGGATCGAAGCATGGCAACTGGGGTGAAGGTTTTGTCTAGTGAAGACCATGAACTTGGGTGAAAACCTTTTGCCACCAATCTAGCTTTGTAAACATCACTATGTTTATCTATGCCACTTTTGATCTTATAGATCCACTTACACTGAAGTGGCTCCTAGCCATAGCTTTGAGTCGGGACTAGAAATGGCAGCTCTTTGTAGGTAGTAGGTTCGTTACTTTCAAAAAAGTAACACATTATAGTCATCACCTTCCTCTATAATACCAAGGTATCTATCAGGTTGATGACTAATTCTGCTTGACCTCCTAGGTTCCGAAGGAATAATGACCGTGCCAGACGAAGAGGGAACGTTTTCCTCGTCGTCCTTTTTGGTTTGTGGCTCTTGGATTTCATCATGTTCAAATTTTCTCCCACTCTGTCTTTTAGAAATAAAATAATTTTCTAAAAAGACTCCATCACGAGACACAAACACTTTGTCCTCGTGTTTATTGTAGAAGTAATAAGCACATGATTCCTTTGGATATCCTACGAAAAGACATTTGTCAGATTTGGGTGCGAGTTTATCGTCAGACTTATTCTTAACAAAAGCCTCGCATCCCCAAATTCTCATAAACGACAAATAAGGGACTTTTCCTGTCCATATCTCATATGGAGTCTTGTTTGCCGCTTTAGTCGGGCTTCGATTTAGTGAAAATATTGCAGATAAGATAGCAAAACCCCAAAAATAATCAGGAAGCTCTGTTAGACTCATCATAGATCGAACCATATCTAATAAAGTTCGATTTCTCCTTTCGGATACACCGTTTAATTGAGGTGTTCCAGGAGGAGTCCATTGTGATACTATACCACAATCTTTTAGGTGTGAATCAAATTCATTGTTCAAGTATTCACCCCCACGTCGGATCGTAGGGTTTTACTCTTTTATTCAATTGGTTTTCTTTCATTTTGAAATTCTTTGAATTTTTCAAAAGCATCACTTTTATGCCTCATCAAGTAGACATATCCATATCTACTCAAGTCGTCGGTAAAAGTAATGAAGTTGTGATAACCACCTCTAGCTTGGATAGTCATTGGACCGCATACATCCGTATGTATAAGTCCTAATACTTCACTTGCTCGTGTCTCTTTTCCCGTAAAAGGAGCACGAGTCATCTTGCCTAGAAGACAAGATTCGCATACGCCATAAGATTCGTAATCGAATGGTTTGAGTACTTTAGATGAAAGAAGTCTCTTTATACGTCGTTCGTTTATGTGCCCTAAACGACAATGCCAAAGGTATGATTGATTAGGTTTACCTGTTTTGAGCTTCTTGTTTTCTACATGATAGACCTCTTTTGCAATATCTAGAACATAAATACCTCCAATAGAAATGGCCTCGCCATAAACCATTTCATTTAAAGAAAAAGTACAACGATTGTTCTTAATACAAAATGAAAATCCTTCCATGTCTAACACGGAAATGGAGATAATGTTCTTGGTAAGAATTGGTACATAATAGCAATTATTTAAATACAACTCTAAACCATTTGGCAAAAGAAGAACATATGTGCGCACGGAAACTGCGGCTACCTTAGCTCCATTTCCCATGCGCAGGTCCACGTCACCCTTGGCTAGTGCTTGCGCGTCCTTCAGCCCCTGTACATGATTACAAAGGTGAGAACCACAACCGGTATCAAATACCCAAGAACATGTACTAGCAAAGTTAATATCTATCATATAGAGTGATGAAAGAATTTTACCTGACGTTGTCACACAACCGTCCTTCTTGTGTTTCAAGTATTTGGGGTAATTGCATTTCCAATGCACTTTGCCATTACAATAATAGCAATCCGCCTCCGCGTGTTTGTTGACTTTGGGCTTGGACTTATAAAAGACCTTCCCCTTTCCCTTGCCGACTTTCTTGAAAAGAGTCTTACCCTTTCCCTTGTCCTTTCTCACCCCAAGGTTCATGTTCTTCATTTTCATTGATAGAACGTCCTTGGGTTCACTCCCACTAGCCTCCATGTCCCTCTCCGCTTGGGTGAGGACTGCATGGAGGTCATGGAAACTCTTGTCCATGCTATTCATGTTATAGTTCACCCTAAATTGGGTAAACTTAGGTGTGAGTGAATGAAGGATTTTACCCACCACCAATTGCTTCGGAATTTTGCACCCTAGACGCTCTAAGGTGTCCATGTGGTCAACCATTTTGAGCACGTGTGGGCCACCTTTTTGGCCCCTTTGAAGCTTAGTGTCAAAGCATTTCGTAGCCGCCTCATATTGAAGAATTTGAGGGGCTAGCGAAAACATCGACGTAATCCTCGTGAATATCGCATATGCATTGAGAGATATCAATTGGAGTTTGAGTTTGGGTGAGATTGACCAAATCAAGACATTCTTGACGTCATTAGAAACCTTCAAATAAAGGTCATATTCGGCCCGAACTACCGCGGACGATCTAGGCGCGGGTTCGGTGGGGGGATCTTCGACCAAGTAGCGAAGCACGTTATCGGATAACGCGGCGCTCTTGATCGTTGACTCCCATTCAACAAAGTTACTTCCGTCATCTTTTAGGACACACTTGTCCATGACGAATCTGAACCATGAGTCCTTACCAAAGGTTGCGTTGTTTGATGATGTCGACATTGTGCGAATATGGTAACTACAACAAAAAGAAATATATAAACATTTATTGTTAATTTACTTGAAAAACATTTTAACAAGTTTAGCATTTATATAATGACCTCTCACTAAATTATATAAATGATTCCAAGACCCATCTTTAAATAAAAATAATCATCGCATGCTACCTTTATCTAGAAATGGTAAGTCATTACTTGACTAATTCTACTCTTAGACCTCTTGGTTGACGGATTTCAACTAAATCCATCTCCTAGTCCCAAGATAACGCTTATCTCGTTGAGTCCAATCCAATTTTAGCTTGTGATCGTATCACCCTACTTACCCGAGGTAAAAAGGGACCCACGAGCGTGATAGCCCTAATGAACACGGGATTCATAGGTGTTACTAATTGGTAAGGCTAATCTCAATTTTTTAAATATGTGAGAGATCTTGTCAATTTAGTTATTAATTCCCTTTAAGTGAACTAAGTCGGTAAATTGTGAATAACGTTGAATTGACAATACCGGAAAATAAAATGCATGTGTGATGATTTTGGCATGAGCGGAAATATAGCAAGCAACAAAGCAGCGATAAAATCCTAGTATGGGCACATAGCTAATCAAATTAACTAGATAATTACAAATTCGGAAACCAACTCCTTGGTTTCTTGCCTCTTCACTTGGAACACCTTCCAAAAATGGCACCGTCTTGAGGGAGTCACTGGTCTTCATAAAAATAACTACAAATATACAAATATACAAATTCCTATTCTACATTTATTCTATAAAATGAAATTATTAAATTATACAAACGTGCGATACGAGATCGCAATAAAATTACAACCAAACCGTTATTCCCTTACATTACTAGGTACAAAATTTGCATAAATTATTAAATAAATGACATTCATTCATTCAACCATAAATAAATTAAATTGCTGCCAAAATCATGCCAAAATCGCCCTAAACACATTCATGCTCATTGTAGCTCGATTTTACGGGATTTATTGATTTTTAACCATTAAAAAATCAATATCAACATTTAAATCTCATTTAAATTCAAAATAATTAACTAAACTGTTTTAGAACTCAAAATTAGTCCCTACTAATTTTGTTGGTCATTAATTAGATCGATTTGATTTCATTTGCTAAATATAACAGTTTAATCATAACAATTATGAAATAAACCCAAAATAAAATATAAATATCATAAAAATTTGAAACCAAAAATTTTGTACATTCTGGAAAATTTCCAGGAACTATAATAATAAATACATTTGCTCAAAAAATTTAAATTAATTTTATGAACAAATAGCTTTGTATTTAATGGTTTTATCAAATAAAAATCATTACATATAGTAAAACAGTGAAACAAATTATGAAATTTCACCAAGATGAGAAAAATCAGAATTTAAAATGTACCAAAAAATTTCAATAGCAGAAAATGACGTTTCAATTTTATGAACATTATAATCTCATATTATCGACTTTTATCGTATAAAAATCAATAAACATGCAATACTTAATTAAAAGTCACGAAATTATACATAAAATATGTAAGCCATGCATGTGAGATGATATTAAAATTTCATGGCCAGAATCAACATGCAACTATTTGTAGTTAACTTTTAACTCATAAAATGCATGTAAACTCGGTTTAAAAGCCAAAAATCAAAATAAGTAGCAAATTAAATTCTATAATCACGAAATTTGACCACAAATATTTTGAGGTCAGTCGGTATACATGCACCAAAAATTTTCATCAGAATCATAGTTTAACTTAAATTTTTGATTTATTAGTTATCTTATAACTTTAATAAAAAAATGTCCAAAATGAACATGCATGCTACAACCTGGCTTTGATACCACATGAAAGTCCATAGACCTTAATTATATTCCTCTAATTATTTACTAAATTACATGTTAATTTAGTATTTAATGATCTATGTAACATGCATGCAAATATAAAGACATTTATATAAAAGAAGAAATTTCCTCACATTGATATGAAAATTAAATGGGCACAACAAGAACTCCTTCTTGTTGTTCTTGAGCTATTAATATGGATGAACAAGAATAATCTCCAAACTAGAAGACCTCCTTCAAGTTGAACAACAATTGTCCTATTTAAAGACAAGAGGACCGGCCCCTAGATCACCAAGTGAGTCATTTTTTCTTCTTATTTTATTGCCATGCAAAGTGGTGGTGTGTTGTAGTGTAAGTGATGATTATAGGTTTACTATTCATGTCATAATTACATGTTACTTGTGAGTATGAATAAGAGCAACCATCATCACTACCCACTACACTATAACCGGCCATGTAAGGCCTAATTTGATCCATTTTTATTTTTGATATTTGTCCCACAAATACTTATTAATCATATGCTTAATTATCTTGTCTAATTAAGTGTTAATTTGATCATATAACAATTATATGACACAAATTAATGAATAATATGTACTTAACATTTTAAGTAATATTTTACCATTATATCAATATATAATGGGTCCCACAATGCTTAGTTAATTTATTTTACAACTCCTTGTAAATATAATTAACTAATTACCTCTATCTCAAAACCTCAACTAATTTAGTAATTTTACGATTAATTACTAAGTTAAATCTTATTTAATCGTATTAAAATAAGATATAAATTTATTAGTCAATTATCGCATAATTGAAAAATAAGCTTAATCAAATTTGAGTTCTTAACTCAATTTCTAACAATTAACTCTCGTACATATCAAATATATGTAATGGACTAATCAACTGTATCATATACAAATAATTAGTTAATATTTGGATTTCATCCTATAGGTGTGACCGAAAGGGATCAGTTGATCACCGCCGTCATACGACAATAACGTCAAACTCTAGTCAGCCAACCGTTATTGATTTACGTTAATCAACTGACTAATCATATATATAGTCAATAAATATCCCAATTATATTCCTTAATAAGATTTATTATGTGGCGCACTTTTGTGGAGGACACCTACTCCAACATTACCTACAAGTCTATTCAAGTCAAACTTCTAGAAGGAAAAGCTAAGGACTTCATGATTGATGACAAAGGTGTTCTTTGATTCCATGACCGTTTGTTTGTGCCTAATGCTCTTGACTTGAGAAAGCGAGTTCTTGATGAAGCTCACCTTTCCCCTTATTCTATTCACCTCGGAGGTGATAAGATGTATAAAGACTTGAAGCTACACTTTTTATAACACCCGCAAATGTACCCTATTTTTATATTAAAAATATTATACGGATACTTTTCAGCGAAATTTTAGTTTTAGTCTAGAATTAAATTTCCCGTGTCCAATTTAGAAAATCCGAGTTCGTTTTCGGACTCTACTCGAAATTTCGTGTGAGTTACGCCTTAAGGCGAATTTTGGGCTTTTTCCCTCAACGTTTTCCACTCACTCACCTTATAACCCTAACTCCCTCATTTTTCCACTCATCTTCTTCACTCACCTCTTCTTCCTTATACAAACCACCAAAACCCTAAACTCCATTTATGAATCAATTTGGAGTCATCACTACTTCTTCATTACTTACTCAAATCCGCTAAATTTCGTCTTAATCTTTCCCTCTCATCGTCCTCTATCTTAATTGGTAATAAAATTACCGTCTTTCTCACTTTTCAATTTATCCGTCTTTCTCAAAGGTGAATTATATTCATCTTTTGTCGTCTTTTTATAGGTGGAGACCTTCAAGACCCCGACAAAGGTTACTATCTAGTGGAGGAAGGCTTAGAAATCGATTAAAGACGCGAAAAGGTAACGGTGAAGGGTTACTCGATATCAATACGTGATTTAATGCGTTTTTGATGTTAGTAAACACATTTAGAATAGGATGATTATTCATAGGATTTGTGTTGTTGATGATAGTTATTATTTGGTGATTATTGTTATTGAGTATTGATGATTGATGATGATAATTGATGTTTATTGATGTTTATTGGTGAAGTAAAGATGATTTCGTGCATAGGTTGTTGGTTTCAATCACTCGTTGTTGTTAAACTTGTGTGTGGATGTAACACCCGCAAATGTACCCTATTTTTATAGTAAAAATATTTTACGGATACTTTTCAGCGAAATTTAGTTTTAGTTTAGAATTAAATTTTCCGTGTCGAATTTAGAATTTCCGAGTCCGTATTTGGATTTTACGCAAGATTTCAAGTGAGTTACGTCTTAAGACGTCTTTGACTTTTTCTTGACTTTTCCACTTACACATCTCATACTCCCTCTTAACCTAATTCATTCCACACAACTCAACTCTTACTTCATCACTAAGAAACCAACCAAAAACCTTGCCTCCATTTTTGATCCGTCTTATAATCGTCATAACTCTTTCGTTTCTCGCTCAAATTCACGTAAGTTCGTCTTATTCTTCCCCTCTCATCTTCCTCTATCCGTATTGGTAATAAAATTACCGTCTTTCTCGCTTTTCAATTTATCCGTCTTTCTCAAAGGTGAATTATATTCATCTTTTATTATCTAATTGTAGGTGGAGACTAGGAAGACTTAAAAATCGTTTGAAGACGCGTAAAGGTAACGGTGAAGGGTTACTCGATATCATTTACGTGTTTTATGTGTTTTCTATGTTAGTAATCGTATTTAGAATAGGATTAGTAATCATAGGAATCGTGTTGTTGATGATGGTTGTTGTTAATTGTTAATTGATATGAGAATTGATGGTTTGTGATGGTAAATGAGGATTTTTGTTATTGATAACATGTTAGGATTTGTTCGTGCCTGAGTCCAGCCAAGGACGGTGGCAGCGTCGTCTGGCGCTGGCAGCGTTACTCGCTGCCGACTGCAGTTTTCCTGCACTGACCCCTTTTCGTAAAATGATCAGATCTTCTTGGTTACTTGCTTGTTTTGGGCTTGTGACATCCTGTTGGAACCGTAAGAGGATAAGCTATCATCTCCATTTGGAATTTCTGCATTTGGATGTCTAGAACTCTAGTTATGACCGTTTGAAGTGGACCCTTGTTTTAGTTGGTTTCCAAACAACGTTGTTTTGGAGTGGTGATCTATGTTTTTATTCATTATGCTTCATAAACTTGTTCTAATGCTTATGTATCATGTATTGATTCATTTCTATTATAGTTAAACTTATATAATTCTCTATTCTCATGTTTTTGTGACGGTTTTTGTTATGTCCCACTTTGAGTCGGTTTTTACAAATGTTACGGTTTGAGCACTATTTTGTTATGTGCTTTGAACTCTCATTCCCTTGGCTACCTCCACGTTCGTAAGGCTGGAATGTCAGAACGGGGATGTATTCTACAGCTTAATTGCATGTGTTAGTGGGCATACGACGACGTTGTTGGGAGGCGAACGCATTAAGTTGATCGACCCGGCCGTCAAATGTTGTGTACTTGCGAGGTGGTGTTATTTGCATGTAGCGTACCGCTTGTTATGAGGCTTGTGCTCTTTTCCGCCTCTTTCGTGAATTGTATCTAGCAAATTTGGGGTACTCGGCGTCTATGATTGACCGAGTCTTGGATGCGAAACGTTTATCGCATGTCGAACCGGAAAATGTGATTTCGGAATTCTGGCCAGATTTAGACTAGGACCGGGTATTTATATCGTCGTTTTACCAGGAGGAAATTAGTTCACATAAACGAAATGCTTATCTCGTGGATGCCATTTAATCATACTTGCCATGTACACGGTGTTAGTGCGTTTCATTTACCGTGAGAGATGTCGTCTTTGTGTCGTTATGATTGGATGAATGATTATATGATTGATCATTGGATGACTTGGCATGGTTTGTTTGTCGAGTCCAATCCTATCAAACTTATACCGCTAACGGTGAGATGTAAGCCCTAGTGAGCGTATTCGGTTGCCTAAGAGTGTCTTCCCCGAGTCTTTGTATAACATGATGGATTCGGATTTGTATTCCATATGCTCTTATCATTATATATTGAATCGCCTATTTATCCTTATCGTACTTCACATGTATATCTATATATGCATGCCTCTATCTTTTGTATTTCCTTTTATGGACGTTTAATGTGATATGACTGGGAGAACCCGGAGTTACTCCCCACTGACTGTGGCGTTCATGTTTTTCATGGATGAACAGGTTGCTTGATTTGGATGGCTTTTTGCTTATGCTATTTTGGGTTCGGGTGTGAGCTAGCGGGCGTTGTCCCTGGATGAAACACCTTTAGACGATCTTAGCTAGTTGCTAAATAACTTGTCTTTCGTTAACATTTTGAGAGACTACGTCTCTTATAGTATTTTGTATTTGGTTTGTAATTTTTTGACACTCCTCGTATTTTCAATCTTGCATATATAAAAGTTTTTAAAAGTTTCATATTTCCGCTATATAATTCACATGCTTATATGTTTTATATTTCCGCATTCGCGAGGGTTGTCACAGTTGGTATCAGAGCTTTATCGCTCTCGACGCACACACGTGAACCCTAAACTTAAACTACTTGACCTTGAAATAATAAATGAGAGATGGGTAGAAATTAAGGACTTTACTTGGTAGTCTTGGTATACTTGATGTTTGTTAGGTTCTAACTTGTTTGTTGATTGTGTTGAGTGATGTTATGTTTGTTTGTATCTACCGTCTTAAGGTGGATCATGTGTTACCTAGAAGAAGTATCCTCTACCGAAGGTTGAAGATTGACAAGCCTAATTGAAGTGTATTTCTTCCTCATCGATGTTTTCTCTCGTCCTTAATGTATCATGTTCTTTTCCTTCTATCTAAGTGCTTCTTCATCTTTTAACTTCTTTTCGCCTTGGAAATTACTCTTGTTACCTTTCTCCTCCTTATCAATTTGTACCATCAACTTCCTTATGTGACCTTTTGTGGAAACCATACCCATTGGTTTGTGATATATTATACTTGGTCGGAAGAATTTTGAACTTTGTGGAATATTAATGTTTGTTAGAATAAATTTGTGATTTGAGGAAAATGGTGTAGACCTAATTTCACCCTTGTGGTGAGAGTGGGGATCCTTGAGGCAAGTATGGTAAGATATGTTTGATGATTTTAGTGTATAAATGCTTGTCATGACTTGTGTTTAAATAGTTCATGATATTCGATGGTGTAAGTTGAATGAGTTGGCTAGGACTTCTAAACTCATTAATAATTTAATCTTTTGGACTTAAAAGTGTAGTATTGTTTTGAAGACCATGCTTATAATATGTCTAATTGGTGTAAATGAGAAGCTTTAAATGATATCTTGAGGTGCGAAATACTTTTGAGATTAAGCGACTTCTTGTGCATGGTTTCCTATTGTGTGTTTGTGAGTATAGGCTTGGTGGAAAAGCATTTGGCTATAGTTCTTGGATTTAAAGATATGATCTTATCTTATGGTATCGGAGACTCGTTTGAAGTAGTAAGGTTTCGTTGTAAGTTGAACCATATTACTTGAGGATTATAGATATGAGCTAGATTCGATGATGTGAGCTATGATGGAAATACCTTGAAACGTTAATGATGATGTTTGACTTGAGGTTGTACTTTGTTAATAATGAACTCGTGGGCTATATGATGTTGATAATTACGTTTTGTTCGGTGTTCTACCTTGTGGGCCGAAGGAGTTGAAAAGAGATTAGTATGGAGAATTCCTTATTGGTTTTTCGGTTTTGAAACCTTTGAGAATGTGTCAAATTATGGAGTTGAGAGAATGTTACTATGCTTGAGTTGCAATTCCGCAATTGGGAATCCGTGTGATATGAAAGGATGGATGAATTGGGTTGTAATCGATTTGTTAAAACTAGGTGTACCTTACTCCGATGATTTGTGGTACGAGGGTCCCTTGTAAGAGACCTTTGTTATTGAGATGAGTTGCTTTGCTATCGCCCTGAGTTTGAAAAGGGAATTTTGTGGATTAAACCTTAAACCTTTTTCTCGTGCCATTATCCCTTTCCATTTCCTTTCATGCAAGTTCCTACTAAGCCCGATTCCTAGGAAATTGTTTTCTCTTATCTCTTCCTTTGCTTGGCTACCTTCATAGCTATATCTATCAAATATCTAGCTTTTGGCTCCCTGCCTCTAGCGTTCCTCTAATTTTCGTCCGATCTTATCGCGTTCGTGTTTCCCTCGAAATCTCCTATCGTTTCCAATGTCATGGTGTCATTGTCTTCCCTCTGGTGAGATGATTAGGTTGTTAGCTAGCTTCGTGTTGATTTTGATCATGAATAGGATTGGGATTTAAACCTTAGGATGAATCTGTTGGTGGTATTGTACTCTCTTGGTGGCTTCATTTATTGAGCTTGCTAGTGTAGTGCTATTTTTGGGAATCAAGTTGAGCGAGATGATATTCGTTGTTGTTGAGTATTATATCGGTTGCTTGGGATATCATTTGGGAATTAGATGTCTCTAATTGGTGGATTCTAAAAGAGACTTTGCTTTAGGGTAATTGAGTTGGTACCCAAAGTTTGAGGAGTTTTGTCATAAATGAAAATCGAATCATTTTGAGTTTTAGATGATCTAAATGATTTGAATGGTTGTCTGATTTCCAAGTGATTGGTCATTTGTGGTTTGGAATTAGTAATTCTCTTTTATTCTTAAGGAACCGTAGTTTGCTAATGTGACTATTTATATTTGAGGCTTCGAGCATAGTAATGATCGAATTAAGGATGTTAGGACCGTATTATTATCGTCGTGCTACCAGGAGGAAATTAGTCTACATATACGAAATGTAGCATCGTGTATGCGTTCAGGGAAACGTCTTATCCCGTGGATGCCTTTTAATCATACTTGCCATGTACACGGTGCTAGTGCGTTTCATTTACCGTGAGAGATGTCGTCATTGTGTCGTTGTCTTTGAATGCGTGATTTCATGATTGATTATTCATGGTCATTGCATGTTTGGGCATCGTCAATGTATTCGTACGTTTGAATGGATGATAATATGATGGATTTATTGTGGTCATCGCATGACTTGGCATGGTTTGTTTGTCGAGTCTCAATCTTATCAAACTTATAACGCTAACGGTGAGATGCAAGCCCTAGTGAGCGTATTCGGTTGCCTAAGAGTGTCTTCCCCGAGTCTTTGTATAACATGATGGATTCGGACTTGTAACTCTTATGCTCTTATCATTTTATATCGAATGGCCTATCTATCCTTATCGTATTTCACATGTATATCCATATATGCACGCTTCTACTTTTGTATTTCCTTTTATGTACGTTTAATGTGATATAGCTGGGAGAACCCGGAGTTACTCCCCACTGACTGTGGCGTTCATGTTTTTCATGGATGAACAGGTTGCTTGATTTGGATGGCTTTTTGCTTATGCTATTTTGGGTTCGGGTGTGAGCTAGCGGGCGTTGTCCCTGGAAGTTTCACCTCTAGTCGATTTTAGCTAGTTTTGCTAAACACTTTGACGTTTATAACTTTTTGAGAGACTCCGTCTCTTTGTTGTATTTCATCCTTTAGTTTGTAATATTTTGACATTCCTCGTATACTTCTTCTTGCATGTATAAAAGTTTTAAAAACTTCATATTTCCGCTATATAATGCACATGCTTGTATGTTTTATATTTCCGCATTCGCGAGGGTTGTCACATTTACAATTCTCGGTTGATAATATTCCTTTAATATTTATCTTAAGCCCGGAACACATGCGGCTACGGTCGCAAATACTTCCGTTGAGCTCAATCCAAATTTTGAAATAATAACATTTATTACCCCACTTACCCATCGTAACAAGTTTAGCACCCCGGTAAGCCGAGCCTACTTCCTTGCGAAATTGGGATTCATGGGTTCTAACATTTGGTAAGGCTTGATCTCAATTATTTAATATGAGAGGTCATGACAATTTATTATCTATCTCGTTTAAGTGAACTAAATTGAAGAATGAATGATAATTTTAATTGAGACGGTCGAATACTCGATAAAATATGCATGTCATGTTATGGCGATTTGGCAATGCATGCAAACAAACTAAGTAAAATGCAAGCATAAATTAAAACTCCTAGTATGGCCTTTCCTAGAATAGAAAATCATATAATCTATTACAAATTCGGAAACCAACTCCTTTGGTCCCTTGAACTTCATAAGCACGCCTCCCAAGGTCGCCGACTCTCTCGGAACTCCTTTCCGAATGGCACCGTCTTTGGGAAACTCCGGTTTTACAATTAGTTACAAAATATAGTATAAAATTACAATACTTTCCTATTATACATTTGTAAAATAAAAAAATACAATAAAGTTATGCGAGATCACAATAAATTACAACCGAATCAATATTCTCTTACATTTCGGGCAATATCGATTAAAACTAAGGCCATACAAGGAAAAATTACATAACTCCAAATTACATAAACCAAAATATGACATTCATAAATTGAAAATACGACATTCATAAATAAAAATGCAGCATTATAATATGTATAAAACATGCTCATGTTAAATGCCAAATCGCTTTATTTAACGGTTTATATCGAATTAACCCGGTTTTACGGAAATGCGTGATAATAACACTTTAAAATCACCGAACAATACTTAAATCATATTTAAGTCCAAGTTAATTATCCCAACTCATTAAGGCCTCAAAAAGTAGTCATCACTCAATTTTTGACAATAATTCAACTTGTTGTTATATAATTGCTCATAATTAGACTTTTAAAATCATATTTTAATACAAAAAAATCAAAATTTAATTACAATAATTTCAAAATTTGAATTTTAAATTTTTGTACATTCTGGAACATTTCCATGACACTCATAATGTCAAAAACATAGTTAAAAATTTCGAATCGGTTTTTGAGAAAAATGGTTGCGCTTTAACGGTTTTATCAAATAAAATACATAAAGCATGCAAAAATTAATCATATTAAATTTTCAACTTTAGAGCTGAAATTTGGGACATTTAAGAAACCAGGAATAATTTTCTCATGACATGAAATTTTATTTTAGCTATATTTGCTAAAAAATTCACTATTTATGCCAATTTTACATTAAAAATTCATAAATCATGCTAGACAAATCACATAAGTCTGAAATTATTCAGTCTGACAGGAAAACATGCATGTGACAAGATACTAACATTTCATCATCAGATTCAAAGCGGAAGTATTTTTAACCATTTGACCTTTATTTATTTCATTTTATCATATAAAAATCATAAATCATACGAAATAAATCCAATTCACACGAAATTGTACATACAGTAAGTAAAATGCATGTGTGATATTGTGTAAACATTTCAAGGTCAGAAGATAAGTCTAACTATTTTTAGCATTTTAAACATCATTTTACTCATTAAAATGTAATAAAAACACTAAAAATCATATTTGAGCAATATAAATTTCCATAAATCATCAAAATGACCTCAAATCATATTAGGACCAGAATATATTGACATGCAAATAAATTTGTGATTTTATCTTATAAAACACAAATTATTAGTTTTCTTTAAGTTACAATAACTCGAAAAAACTAAAAATCGATTATGCATGCAACAACCCTGGCTCTGATACCACTTGTAAGTTTCTTAAACTTGATATTAGACATTTCTAATATCATATTATTAATAGTTTACTCTTAAACTATATAGACCTTATGCATGCATAACAAAAGATAAGGAAAGAACAATTTCTTACATTGATTATGAAGTAATATGGGCACAATATTTGAACTCCTTTCAAATATTGTTCTTGAACTATGAAAATGAGGATGAATTCCAAATTCTTAGTATAAGAACACTCCTATTAGTAGCACCCAAGACAACCCCTTTTAAATCTCTACTAAAATACTACACTAGTATTATTAGTAGTAACCCTTTAAAATAAATCTAATAACTCTATTACTACCCTAGTAATTTTATTAGAATATATGAACTTCAAGTTATAGAACTTCTTAAGTTTTAGTGAGAAGTTGGAGAAAATTGTAGAGAGATAAGCAATTTTGCATGAATGAATAATATGAGATAGTGTATTGAATAAATAAGAGGAAAAACAAGCCCTATAGTGGCTTGCTCAAACCGGTCACACACATACCCCACATGGGTGGGGTGTTGTCATTTTCACGTTGCTCTTAACAATGTAAGGTTGAGTGTATGGGTCATTGTAGTAATGATTTGTTCTAATTCTTAATTAGAATAAAATTTTAAACTAAAATCCTACCCACAAACACCACAAAACCGGTGCACCCATATAAAATGGGTGTCCATTTTATTTTTGCAATTTGTCATTTGTCACATATGTGACATGTGACATGTAACATGTAATTAGGCTTATAAATGTACATTTAACTAATTTAAATGCAATTTCATAACAAATAAATTAGACTTAACATTTTAAGTCACATTTAATAATTACATGTAAATAAAATGGGTCATCTCATATTTGGTTAATATAATCTACAACATTTTGTAATTATTATCGACCAATTTCACTTATCTCAAATGTTTCATAAACAAAATGCATTCTTAGTAATATAACAATTAAATTACCAAAATGAATCTTATTTAATCATATTACAATAAGATATATTTCTCACTTACAATTTAAACTTGGTTCAATTTAAGGGATTTAATTAACTGGTATCAACTATACAATTAATTAATGTACATGATTAGGGGATTGTCCTTTAGGTGTGACCTCAAGGGATCAAGGGATCAACTGATCACCACCGTCATACGACAGTAATGTCAAACTCAATTGAGCCAATCATTACCGATTTATGTTGACCAGTTGACTATAATATTTATCATCCCTTTGTATTCTTATTATTGAGATTTAATTATGTGATCGCACTATTATTGAGGACATTTACTCCAACATAGACGATGTCAAGGATGAATCGTTCTAACTAAATCTGCTACTTGATTGAGTTTGGTGGAGTCCTCACCATAACCACTGTTTTTATATACTCTTTCCCTTAACTTTGCATTGCATTTTAATTTAAGTTTCATTTGATTAATTGTAAGTTATATTAGTCATGGGCATTTAAAATAATATTAAATAAGTAAGGAAAAGTTTTTAGTGAGTGAAAATAGGGAGGCAATATAATGTTTAATTTAAGTGATTTTGAAGGTGAAAAAAATGAGATTTGGAAGAATCTTGGTAATTTTTCTTCGGTGACGAATCCCGTCACTATAGGGAAATGGAAAGAAGCAAGAAATCGAGAAAAATGGAAAAATTAGCAATAAGGGGGTTTTCACTAGCGTGACTTGAATCACGGTCACGAACCACGTCAGTCATGGCCGTGACCCACCATCTCATGCCGTGACGAAGTCTCCAGAAGTAGCCACAAAAATCAGCTCTTTAACTCACACCCGTGACAACATTTCTCGACCGAGACAGGGCAGGTTTCGACCGAGACAAGCATCATCTCGCCGGTGACAAACTCGTCTCGACTGAGACAGAGCAGGTCTCGACCGAGACAGGCTTTATCTGGGATGGGACGACTTTAAAACCAATGTTTTTGTGCTTACTTTTCCCTCATCTCCCAACCATTATTTGTTTCCTTCATCTTTCTACTTAAAAACATTATTCTACCTCAACTCTTAACCATACTCCACCAAATCACTTCCAAGTTGATATAAAATTAGTCCTACACCAATCCTATACATTTATAACCCATCCTCTAACCTTCAAAACTTTAAAACTTCAAAAATCACTCAAAATCAATTTCTAAAAATCTAGTGTTTGAGAAATACGAATTTAGGGGTTATGTTTTTTGGGTGTGATTAAGGCTTTAACACTTCAATTGATTGATCAAATAATTTTTTAAAGCTAGAAGAAGGTTATTGGGCTTATTTCTTGAGGAGTGAAGCTAGTCTTTGGGTTAGTGTTGTGTGGTGCTCTTTCTTCAACAATGGTGGTGTGGACTAGAGGAATGAGTAAGACTTCTCCTACATCGAAGGGTTCAAAAAGGCAAAAAGGAAGCTCATCCAATACTCCAACTCATGATCAAAGACGAGAAGAAGAGGAGATTCCCGACATCGAGCAACTTGAGGATTTTCCTGAGGTGGTCTTCGTCAAGGATGTGCATAGGGAGCGGTTCTCCACTTTTCTAGGTATGAAAATGACTCCAACTCATTTTGTTTGTGGAGGCGTGCTTGATATCCTTGGCTTTGAGGCTCAAACCGAGTCTTTATTTAGGGGATGGGGCTTGAGACAATGTTTAATATGCATGAGCCTACTTATTATAGTCTTACTTTGGAGCTTCTTTGTAATATTAGGGTGTATAGGAGGGAGAGAGACGGGGTATAGATTAATTTTAGGTTGGCCAATGAATCCCATCGTTTGCAATTAAGTTCATTTTGCGTTATTTTTAGGCTTGTAATTCCATCCACTAACGGTAAGGAACCCGAGGGTGTTAATGTTGCTTCCTTTTGGTTAGCCATAACCGAGTTGGTATTGATGGTATTAAAAGATGCTCTAATCTCCACGTTTATCATCCAGTGTTGCGGTATTGGCATAAATTCATTGCCAGTACCATCCTTGGTAGGAGTGATATGGCGTATTTTACCCATCAAAACATGACGTTCCTTGAGTGCTACTTGAATTTCCAAGGTGGGCGCCAATATAACTTCAACCCTGCTCTTGAGATTGTTATTGGAGGTTTTGTGACTAGCATGGCTAAGGTACTATGCCGGGGATTCAGTGATGATGGGAGATATGTACCTTTACCCAGGGAAACTTTTATAGATGAGGTAGCCATCTTTAGGCATCACAAGTGGTGCAAGTATGCCGAATTGGAAAACATATAGTGGTTCATTAAGGGCTGTACTTCATTCTATCTCCCATCACGAGATTTGCCACCGACCTTGCCTCAGGGAGACTCTCGTGGACCTAGGCCGAGTTATCTCCTTCTGGTGGAGAGATTTGCGGCTCCACCACCAAGGCAACCACCTCAACCACGACAAATGCTAAATCTCGGTCGACCTTCTTTTCCTAATCAAGTCGATCCACCTCCAGAGTATGTTATTATTCCTCCTTACCATCATGACTATCAACCCTTTGTTCATGATAACTTCGCGGTTCAAGCCAACGATGACTACATTACGGGGTTAATGAGTAGGATGCATTTTGAGATGCATGATGATCGAGTTAATAAATACTATGCTCAATATCCCTCTTAATATTTCATAGCGAGTCAAGGGTACATTCACCCTAACGGCCCTCTTCCGGGTTGGGCACAACGAGATCTTTTGTTTCCTAATCATGGCAACCAAGCAGAGGGTGGAGGAACTCAAAACATGGAGGAAGATAATGATGAAGAAGAAAGAGGCCGGGCTAATTGGGAAGGTAGAGAAGGGAGTGAAGAGAAATATGATGATGACGGTGGCGAGTAGGGTGGCTTGGTTAGCATCGGCCTCACTTGTTCATATGTAAGTAGTTCCCTCTCCTTCCCTCATTTATCCTCTCACGTTATTAGTATGCATTTCATCTTAGTTCTTTATATCTTAATTTTCCTTTGAGTCTTAGAGGCTATGCCTCGAATGGTTTGGGGAGGTTAAGATTGTACCTCACTTAGTTGCATATTAGAAGTCATGCTTGGACCCTTGTTGTGAGTTGTTTCCTCGGTTCCATTGGAGGCGGGTGTCTTAACTTTATCAAGACACCATATTTTTGCTCCCATGAGTATAATCCAAAGTGACAAATGCATTTTTTCCCTTGCGACCTGACCTCCCATTATTTTTGCGAAAACAACCTTGTTTTTGTTCGCTTTGGGGAGGTTGGATTGTTAGGGACCCATAATTAATCTAAATTGGCTCTCTACCTAACCGAAATCATGCATCATGTAGCCTAGTTTACATTCATGTAGAACACTTCATAATTGTATTATATCATATTGCATTTAGTATTAGTCTTATAGCATAGTTCATGCATTTCATATAGCATTAGTTCATTTGCATAACTAACCATTTTGTATATATTGTACATATTGTTCATATTTCTCAAAAATCATTTCAAAAAACCCAAAAACATGTTTTCTCTATTTTAAATAATCTCATTTCTTACATTAGGGACAATGTACGTTTCTATGTGGAGGATGGGAAATAATAATCCAAAATCTATAAAAATTTGAAAAATTTCAAAAATTTCAAAAACATGTCTTTCTTTTGCACATTAAGAATCATTTAAAAATCCTAAAATAATTGGTAAAGCTTGAAACATCCTAAAAGTTAGCGTGTACATACTCTAGCTTGTATATATACATTGTTATTTTCTTCTAATCTCCATACTTAGGTACACTACGCACCACTAAGAGACATAGTGAAGAGAAATTGAAGACCGATGCGGTATGATCGTTCTTATTTCTTCTCCCTTTTTTTCCTTTATTTCTTGTAACATGATAATTTTGGAGGAATATGTTGATGATTATGATAAGTGTTAATTTTTATGATTTTATCCCCTCATTTTAGCTCGATTTGATATGATTTATTCACTTTAAGAAGTGGTTTTATGAGCTAATCTCTCCTTTGCAGTATTTCTCATGCTTTAATGTCATTTGTAGGAATTGAGTCGTTTCGACTTCAAATCCCGTCATTTGAAGGAAATATGAGCAAGGAGAAGCTAAGAAAGACGATTACGTGAGGTTAAGATGGGATGCTATAAAGATCTAGAGGTTCCGAGTCAAAGGAAACAAGTTTTAAGTCATTCCGAGCTCATATGCACAAGTTGCGACGGTTTTGCTATTCGTCGATGAAAGTCGTCTCAAACCTCATGCTCCGACCCTTAACCCTTGGGGACAAGATCAAGCTCAAATAGGAGAGGAAATGAGGCCCAAGAGGTGTTAGTTACGTCCCCGTTCGAATCTAAAGTCAATGGAGTCAAGACAAATCACGTCAAATGCCAAGGGAAGATCAAACGAAAGAAGATCCATCAGGGTTACATACCCGATCGGATTTGCCACATGCCCAATCAGGTATGTCTGCTGATGAACGCTTCTTAGCTCTTCTTCTACCAAGTCTTAATGGAGTGCTTTATTAGGTTGTCTAGGTTATGAATTTGGACGAAACACAGCAGCCTTTTAACCCTACAAATAGCCTATGCATCACACACAATTTAAACAACAACTACATGTACAAAAACACTTCTCTCTTTAGTTTAGTTTTTCTTCTTTCTCTCATCTGTCTTAGTTTAGTTTAGTTTTAGTTTTCTCTAGTTTAGTTTAGTTCTAAGTTTTCTTCAACTGTATGGTTCTACTTGTAATTGGAACTCAAGTTTCCGGGTTTGCGTTTCCTATTCAAGTTCTTATTCCATTTCGATCTTTGCTCATCCTTTCCGGTAAGCTTTATTCTCGTGTTTACATTATAGTTTCATTTTCTTTTAGTATTTGCTTTATCATGTTTACCATTCTTAGTTTTATAATCTTAGTTGCCCTTTGATTGTTAATCATGCATAAGTAGTCGTTTTTCTAGGGTGTAGGGTAGCCATGTTAGGTTAATTAAAATATGCAAATTGGATAAAGAAATTGTGCCTTTAAACGTTGTGTCTATGCATGTTCCGATTGTAACGGTGGTTAACGATTTCTGGCCAAAATCATTGACTAAAATGGAATTCTTTTCCAAGGTAGAAATACGTGAATTAAATAGACAAAGCATGACATGGTAGATTAAGACCTAATAAATTGCCTAAAAGCCTGCTAGACCATCTGATCTATGATTGTAATGAACACATCATTCTTACGAACTCACAACGAATTATTTGCATGTTCTAAATCCAATTTCATCAATATGTTAATCTACATGTGTGAACCTACTTCCCTAGATTCGTTTCTTTATTGCATTGTTATCATTTTTATTATAGTATTTATTACTTAGAGACAAACATTTGCCAATCGTACAAGATAGAGCTCTAACCATAACTATTCACAAGTATCTCCCGTCTCCCCGAGATTGACCCCTTACTTCCCTAATTACATTAATTTGTTGTTAGCCTAGTCTGGGTTGATTAGGGTACGCGACAACCCTGTCAAATTTTGACGCCGTTGCCGGGGAGCACGGTTTTGTTTACTTGTGATTAGTAGAGTTTTACCTTGTCTTTTTCTTTTTTTCTCTTTTCTTTTGTCTCGAGGAACACTTGTTCCTTGAGATTTTTCTCACCTTTTCCTTGTAGTGTAGTGACTCTTTTCAAGTAATAGGAATATTTTCTTTCAAAGGGATTGCTTTATTTTCTCTCAATGACTATCTATTTCCAACCTCCACAATGTGAGAATGAGGCTTTCCATGAATACCTCGACCGATTTTATTGCTATTATAACCATTTTATCTCTTTGGGGTATACCCTTGATGAGACCTATATAAGACATGTCGTGCTTCATGGAATGCTCATTGAGTGTCGTAGCCTGGCTACGCAATTGAGTGGTGGAAGTCTTTATAGGAAGAGAGGAGAGGAACTTTAGATTTTCTTGAACTTTATGGCGTCCCAATCTCGGGAAGAAACGCACCGGTGGTTGAGAATCCAAGAGCAACTCAATGAAATCATGGCTCAAGTTCAAATGCTCAAAGGACAAAACGAAGAACCCACGTTTAAAAGATGTAAGCCAATCAATTTTCCTTATGCTTTTTCATGTCCCCCCTGTGAGTCTAATTCTCCCCAATCATATGAATTAATAGATGACGATGATGATGGTCCAACCTTTTCTATTGAAAGTCACTCTAGTGTCGTTCCATTTGACAATTTTGAGACCCCCATTATTGATATTGACCATATGGTAGTCGAGACTTTAGAAAAGGATGTTGTTAAGCCCATTTGTGACTCCAATGGAGAGTCGTCGATTGAGTCATCAAATTTCTTTGAAAATGCCTTCGCTAAGGATATTCCAGATTTATTTGAAAATGATACTGGGTTTTGTGAACCTAGCCTTGAAATTAAGTGGGATCAACCACCCATTTTTTATTCCCACTCCTTTGATTCACCCTACCCCCAATTAGAGTCCACTAATGATATTTTGGGAACTAATGTTTTGTTCCATGATCTTAAACATTTCACTCCATCTCTCACTGACGAGTGGAGCAGTTCAGTGGTCATCTATGAAGTTTGTCATGCGCACAATGATAAGATATATCAATTCTTACCTTCAATATTTCATGCATATATGTTGTCAATTGCTTACATATGGTTTTGTATAGCTCATGCGCATGTACATGATCGACTTCTAAGGGCATTGACATGCTTTTTAAGGCACAAAGAATGATTTTCATTAATAAAGAGTCTAACAAGACATTTAAATAAAGCTTCGCGGGAGGCAACCCGTGTTTTATTATATTTTTGTTATGAAATAAATTATTTTTGTTGGACAATTTAATAATGTTAATTTTAAATAATTCATTTGGTATTGGTTCTAATAGCTTTGACAATATGACAATAATTTTATCTAGTATTGTAGTAGCTTGTTAATCACAGGTACTTTGGTGCTTGGGTTGTACTTTGCCCCCGTTTTAAAGCTAGCTTGGGGGAGCTGATGCACGGTTGTATGTTTTCTTTTCTTTCTTTACCATTTTGTTGAGTCGTGCCCCATTCCTTTGTTGGTTATGTTGTCCTTCTTTGTGTTTTCTTTCTTTACCATTTTGTTGAGTCGTACCATAATTCATTTGTCCACTTTGTTACCCATCTCCCATAGCCTTCTTCTTGCTTTTGGTTTCTTTCTATGCTTTTCATTACTGTTTTGACTTGTAGTTTTGGAATGTTTACCATATTAGATTGCGGACGCATTCTCATGAGTCGTAGAAAGGAGAGTGCCACTCAAATATAAAATAATATTTCCTTGATTTATATAAAAATTTGAGTGTTGAGTGCACCGTGAGAGTCCATTGTCAAAAGATCATGCAAGAGCCGAAAAGTCTATTTGATGTTCCTTATGCTGCGCCGTTATGTAAATCTCAACCATGTTTTACATTTTCCCAATGCCCACGTTGTTTTGGGATGTGTTTCATAAGCTACTTGATGGGATTTGCATTTGGTTGGATTGATTGTTGCTCGTCGCCCTTGTCCTTGTCATGTTTGTTATTGTATGCTTGTTTGAGGACAAGCAAGGGTTTAGCTTGGGGGAATTTGATAAGTGTTAATTTGTACGATTTTATCGCATCATTTTAGCTCGATTTGATATGGTTTATTCACTTGAAGAAGTGGTTTTATGAGCTAATCTCTCCTTTGAAGTATTTCTCGTGCTTTAATGTCATTTGTAGGAATTGAGTCCTTTCTACTTCAAATCCCGTCATTTGAAGGAAATATGAGCAAGGAGAAGCTAGGAAGGACGATTACGTGAGGTTAAGATGGCATGCTATAAAGATCTAGAGGTTCCGAGTCAAAGGGAACAAGTTTCAAGTCATTCCGAGCTCATATGCACAAGTTGCGACGATTTTGCTATTCGTCGACGAAAGTCATCTCAAACCTCATGCTCCAACCCTTAACCCTTGGGGACATGATCAAGCTCAAATAGTAGAGGAAATGAGTCCCAATAGGTGTTAGTTACGTCCTCGTTCAAATCTAAAGTCAATGGAGTCAAGACAAATCACGTCAAATGCCAAGGGAAGATCAAACGAAAGAAGATCCATCAGGGTTACATACCCGATCGAATTTGCCACATACCCGATCAGGTATGTCTGCTGATGAACGCTTCTTAGCTCTTCTTCTACCAAGTCTTAATGGAGTGCTTTATTAGGTTGTCTAGGTTATGAATTTGGACGAAACACAGCAGCCTCTTAACCATATAAATAGCCTATGCATCACACACAATTTAAACAACAACTACATGTACAAAAACACTTCTCTCTTTAGTTTAGTTTTTCTTCTTTCTCTCATCTTTCTTATTTTAGTTTAGTTTTAGTTTTCTCTAGTTTAGTTTAGTTCTAAGTTTTTTTCAATTGTATGGTTCTACTTGTAATTGGAACTCAAGTTTCCGGGTTTGCGTTTCCTATTCAAGTTCTTATTCCATTTCGATCTTTGCTCATCCTTTCCGGTAATCTTTATTCTCGTGTTTACGTTATAGTTTCATTTTCTTTTAGTATTTCATTTATCATGTTTACCATTCTTAGTTTTATAATCTTAGTTGCCCTTTCATTGTTATTTATGCATAAGTAGTCGTTTTTCTAGGGTGTAGGGTAGCCATGTTAGATTGATTAAGAGATGATAATTGGATAAAAGAAAATGTGCCTTTAAAACGTTGTGTCTATGCATATTTGGATTGTAACGATGGTTAACGATTTCTGGCCAAAATCATTGACTAGAATGGAATTCTTTTCCAAAGTAGAGATACGTGAATTGAATAGACAAAGCATGACATGGTAGATTAAGACCTAGTAAATTGCCTAAAAGCCTGCTAGACCATCTGATCTATGATTGTAATGAACACATCATTCTTACGAACTCACAATGAATTATTTGCATGATCTAAATCCAATTTCATCAATATGTTAATCTACATGTGTGAACCTACTTCCCTAGATCCTTTTCTTTATTGCATTGTTATCATTTTTATTATAGCATTTAGTAATTAGTGACAAACATTTGCCAATCGTACAAGATAGAGCTCTAACCATAACTATTCACAAGTATCTCCCGTCTCCCCGAGATCGACCCCTTACTTCCCTAATTACATTAATTTGTTGTTAGCCTAGTTTGGGTTATTTATCTTTGATTAGGGTATGCGACAACCCTGTCAAATTTTGGCGCCGTTGTCGGGGAGCACGGTTTTGTTTATTTGTGATTAGTAGAGTTTTATCTTTTCTTTTGTCTCGAGGAACACTTGTTCCTTGAGATTTTTCTCACCTTTTCCTTGTAGTATAGTGACTCTTTTCAGGTAATAGGAATATTTTCTTTCAAAGGGATTGCTTTATTTTCTCTCAATGACTATCTATTTCCAACCTCCACAATGTGAGAATGAGCCTTTCCATGAATACCTCGACCGATTTTATAGCTATTCTAACCATATTATCTCTCTTGGGTATACCCTTGATGAGACCTATATGAGAGATGTCGTGCTTCATGGAATGCTCATTGAGTGTCATAGCCTGGCTATGCAATTGAGTGGTGGAAGTTTTTATCAGAAGAGAGGAAAGGAACTTTGGATTTTCTTGGACTTTATGGCATCCCAATCTCTGGATGAAACGCACCGGCGGTTGAGAATCCAAGAGCAAATCAATGAAATCAGGGCTCAACTTCAAATACTCAAAGGGCAAAAGGAAGAACCCACGTTTAAAATTTGTAAGACAATCAATTTTCCTCATGCTTTTTCACCCCCATGTGAGTCTATTTTCTCCTGTGCTTTTTCATGTCCCCCATGTGAGTCTAATTCTCCCCAATCATATGAATTAATAGATGACGATGATGATGGTCCAACCTTTTCTATTGAAAGTCACTCTAGTGACGTTCCATTTGACAATTTTGAGACCCCCATTATTGATATTGACCATATGGTAGTCGAGACTTTAGACAAGGATGTTGTTAAGCCCATTTGTGACTACAATGGAGAGTCGTCGATTGAGTCATCAGATTTCTTTGAAAATGCCTTCGCTAAGGATATTCCAGATTTATTTGAAAATGATACTGGGTTTTGTGAACCTAGCCTTGAAATTAAGTGGGATCAACCACCCATTTTTTATTCCCACTCCTTTAATTCACCCTACCCCCAATTAGAGTCCACTAATGATATTTTGGGAATTAATGTTTTGTTCCATGATCTTAAATATTTCACTCCATCTCTCACTGACGAGTGGAGCAGTTCAGTGGTTATCTATGAAGTTTGTCATGCGCACAATGATAAGATATATCAATTCTTACCTTCAATATTTCTTGTCTATATCTTGTCAATTGCTTACATATGGTTTTGTATAGCTCATGCGCATGTATATGAACGACTTCTAAGGGCATTGACATGCTTTTTAAGGCACAAAGAATGATTTTCATTAATAAAGAGTCTAGCAAGACATTTAAATAAAGCTTCGCGGGAGGCAACCCGTGTTTTATTATATTTTTTTTATGAAAGAAATTATTTTTGTTGGACAATTTAATAATGTTAATTTTTAAATAATTCATTTGGTATTGGTTCTAATAGCTTTGACAATAAGACAATAATTTTATCTAGTATTGCAGTAGCTTGTTAATCACAGGTACTTTGGTGCTTGGGTTGTACTGTGCCCCCGTTTTAAAGCTAGCTTGGGGGAGCTACTGCACGGTTGTATGTTTTCTTTTCTTTCTTTACCATTTTGTTGAGTCGTCCCCCATTCCTTTGTTGGTTATGTTGTCATTCTTTGTGTTTTCTGCGCTTAAACCCGTTTCGCACATTGAGGACAATGTGTGATTCTAGTTTGGGGGAGAGATTTAGTTTGTGTCATTGTTTATTTCGTCTAGTTGTTTATTGAATTTGAAAAATTTGAAAAATCCAAAAAAAATCAAAAGATTAAAAACATTTAATAAAAGTTGTTTGTTTTGTCCACCCAATTGTGTCGTGCATAATGTCATTCCTCAATGCATTTCCCTTATTGTAGCTTTTTAGCCAATGTTTCACGCTTTTGACGGGATTTTGCATACATGGGGATGTCTTGTACACAGTGGGTGAGGGATTGGTTTTAGACTTATTAGGCTTGATCTTGACTTTGGCAAACTACATATACGGTAAGGTAGAGCCTCCAGTGATCGGTACATCTATACCCGATCCCAATTAGGTGTGTGTAGTTTCTCCTTATGATTTGTGTCACATCAAAAACGCACAAGTATGGTTTTCATTCCATTTCTAGTGAGCATTACATTCATGATTTAAAAAGCATTTGAAGCCATTCACTTTGAATCCATTGCCTAAATTTAGCCCCTTTTCACATTGTTTCACATTGCATTAGCTACATGTAAGAATATTGTCTACCTTGTTAAGTTAGTAGCTATACCGTTTGTGTTTGGGTGCTCATTTGGGATATTGTTCAAGTTATGTCAAAGTGATCTTGATTGGACGGAATTATTGATTGCCGTGCCGAAGAAAAACAAAAAGAAATGGAAAAAATGATGTTGAATATGAAAGAATGAAAAGAAAGAAAGAAGCATGTATTGAAAAGAAAAAAAATAGTTTATGAAAAGAAGAAGAAGTTAAATGATCGAAAACGAAAACGAAATTACTTCTAAATGAAATGGAATTACATAAATGAAAAATGGGAAATTGCTTTAGATCCGTGACAAGGGATCTGTGCTGCGGTGGTGAGATCCTTTGTTCCTCGTGTTTAGCCAAAATGCTTTCAAATCACCCATAAAGGGCGTGAACTCTGCAAAATAGACATGAAACATACCAAAGTAGCAAACGAGAGGAATACGACTAGAAAAGAGCTCAAAGGAGCTACCTATGATGCACAAATGGGGTAAGTGTAGGCAAATGTGCATATGGAATACGCACATCAAATCTCCCCAAACCAAACCTTTACTTGTCCTCAAGTAAAGGAATAGAGACAAGCATGGATCGAGATCATAGCTCATGACACATTTACTCTAACTAGTGTGAACAATGGCCATTACAAGTGCAGCAGGAACATACGCGTGAGAGTCGACCTTCAAAACAAGTCTCATCTAGCCTAACAGTCAATGCTCTTCATGAATACTCAAGACCTTGCAATCGAGCTCAAAAATAAAGACTCAACAAGCATTTTCAACAGCGTGACTCAAATCAATGAAGTAGTACTCAAGATACTATATGTTCTCAAGGTATGCGGGGTACAACGCGTAACGGGGCTGAAGTTCAAGGTGGAAGGTGGCCGCGTGCTAACGCGTTTGGGCATGTGTGGCTCATTAGTGACTAGTGGCTGCGTGACCACTTGGACTATTTCTTCAAATGTTACCCATTCACAACATTCATTAACATCATCCCAGCTTCTTGTTCAGCACTTATAGGATTTAGCCATAATTTCTTCTCTTATGATTAGTTTGGCTTCTTATGACTTCATTTGTTAATTTGATTCTCAGCGCCTTAGCAAAATTGACTCCTTAGTGCCTTTTCACACCAGGTTTTTAGCAAAACTTCCACTTTTGATGTGAAACCGATCGGTACTCCAATGGAGAGTCGTCGATTGAGTCATCAGATTTCTTTGAAAATGCCTTCGCTAAGGATATTCCAGATTTATTTGAAAATGATACTGGGTTTTGTGAACCTAGCCTTGAAATTAAGTGGGATCAACCACCCATTTTTTATTCCCACTCCTTTGATTCACCCTACCCCCAATTAGAGTCCACTAATGATATTTTGGGAACTCATGTTTTGTTCCATGATCTTAAACATTTCACTCCATCTCTCACTGACAAGTGGAGCAGTTCAGTGGTTATCTATGAAGTTTGTCATGCGCACAATGATAAGATATATCAATTCTTACCTTCAATATTTCATGTCTATATCTTGTCAATTGCTTACATATGGTTTTGTATAGCTCATGCGCATGTATATGAACGACTTCTAATGGCATTGACATGCTTTTTAAGGCACAAAGAATGATTTTCATTAATAAAGAGTCTAGCAAGACATTTAAATAAAGCTTCGCGGGAGGCAACCCGTGTTTTATTATATTTTTGTTATGAAATAAATTATTTTTGTTGGACAATTTAATAATGTTAATTTTTAAATAATTCATTTGGTATTGGTTCTAATAGCTTTGACAATAAGACAATAATTTTATCTAGTATTGCAATAGCTTGTTAATCACAGGTACTTTGGTGCTTGGGTTGTACTTTGCCCCCGTTTTAAAACTAGCTTGGGGGAGCTGCTGCACGGTTGTATGTTTTCTTTTCTTTCTTTACCATTTTGTTGAGTCGTCCCCCATTCCTTTGTTGGTTATGTTGTCCTTCTTTGTGTTTTATGCGCTTAAACCCGTTTCGCACATTGTGGACAATGTGTTATTCTAGTTTGGGGGAGAGATTTAGTTTGTGTCGTTGTTTATTTAGTCTAGTTTTTTATTGAATTTGAAAAATTTGAAAATTCCAAAAAAAATCAAAAAATTAAAAACATTTAATAAAAGTTGTGTGTTTTGTCCACCCAATTGTGTCGTGCATAATGTCATTTCTCAATGCATTTCCCTTATTGTAGCTTTTTAGCCAATGTTTCACGCTTTTGACGGGATTTTGCATACATGTGGATGTCTTGTACACAGTGGGTGTGGGATTGGTTTTAGACTTATTAGGCTTGATCTTGACTTTGGCAAACTACATATACGGTAAGGTAGAGCCTCCAGTGATCGGTACATCTATACCCGATCCCAATTAGGTGTGTGTAGTTTCTCCTTATGATTTGCGTCACATCAAAAACGCACAAGTATGGTTTTCATTCCATTTCTAGTGAGCATTACATTCATGATTTAACAAGCATTTGAAGCCATTCACTTTGAATCCATTGCCTAAATTTAGCCCCTTTTCACATTGTTTCACAGTTCATTAGCTACATGTAAAAATATTGCCTACCTTGTTAAGTTAGTCGCTATACCGTTTGTGTTTGGGTGCTCATTTGGGATATTGTTCAAGTTATGTCAAAGTGATCTTGACTGGACGGAATTACTGATTGCCGTGCCGAAGAAAAAGAAAAAGAAAAAAAAAAAAAAAAAAAGAGTTCAAAGAAAAAAAAAAGAATGAAACAAAAAATGAAAAGAAAAAGAAATGAAACAAAAAATGATGTTGAATATGAAAGAATGAAAAGAAAGAAAGAAGCATGTATTGAAAAGAAAAAAAATGGTTTACGAAAAGAAGAAGAAGTTGTGAGTGTTATTTCCATGATCCGAAATTCAAAAAGTTGGCAAATTCACTCTTGTGTTGCCATGAGTATAAGCCAATTTGCTATTTTTGGCTTAGTTTTATTTTCTTGGGAATGGTTCCTAGTTTTGATTGAGCATCCTTGCATAATTGGTATGTTGCTAGCTTGACCTTAGCTCCACATTACCATAATTCATTTGTCCACTTTGTTACCCATCTCCCATAGCCTTCTTCTTGCTTTTGGCTTATTTCTATGCTTTTCATGATTGTTTTGACTTGTAGTTTTGGAATGTTTACCATATTATATTGCGGACGCATTCTCATGAGTCGTAGATAGGAGAGTGACACTCAAATATAAAAAAAATATTTCCTTGATTTATATAAAAATTTGAGTGTTGAGTGCACCGTGAGAGTCCATTGTCAAAAGATCATGCAAGAGCCGAAAAGTCTATTTGATGTTCCTTATGCTGCGCCGTTATGTAAATCTCAACCATGTTTTGCATTTTCCCTATGCCCACGTTGTTTCGGGATGTGTTTCATAAGCTACTTGATGGGATTTGCATTTGGTTGGATTGATTGTTGCTCGTCGCCCTTGTCCTTGTCATGTTTGTTATTGTATGCTTGCTTGAGGACAAGCAAGGGTTTAGCTTGGGGGAGTTTGATAAGTGAATATTTGTATGATTTTATCCCCTCATTTTAGCTCGATTTGATATGGTTTATTCACTTTAAGAAGTGGTTTTCTGAGCTAATATCTCATTTGCAGTATTTCTCGTGCTTTAATGGCATTTGTAGGAATTGAGTCGTTTCTACTTCAAATTCCGTCATTTGAAGGAAATATGAGCAAGGAGAAGCTAAGAAGGACGATTACGTGAGGTTAAGATGGCATGCTATAAAGATCTAGAGGTTCCGAGTCAAAGGGAACAAGTTTCAAGTCATTCCGAGCTCATATGCACAAGTTGCGACGGTTTTGCTTTTCGTCGACGAAAGTCGTCTCAAACCTCATGCTCCGACCCTTAACCCTTGGGGAAATGATCAAGCTCAAATAGGGGAGGAAATGAGGCCCAAGAGGTGTTAGTTACGTCCCCATTCGAATCAAAGTCAATGGAGTCAAGGTAGATAAAGTCACGTACCAAAATAAGATCAAACGAAAGTCAAAGTTCTGAACAGACAACATCCCCGATCGGATTACCATATCCCCGATCGGGTATGTTTGCTGATGAGCGCTTCTTGGCTCTTCTTCTACCAAGCCTTAATGGAGTGCTTTATTAGGTTGTCTAGGGTATGAATTTGGACGAAACACAGCAGCCTCTCAACCCTATAAATAGCTTATGCATCATACACAATAACAACAACAACTACATGTACAAAAACCCTAGCCTCCACACAACATTAGATTAGATTATTTTTTCTTCTTTCTCTCATCTTTCTTAGTTTAGTTTAGTTTTAGTTTTCTCTAGTTTAGTTTAGTTCTAAGTTTTCTTCAATTACATGGTTCTACTTGTAATTGGAACTCAAGTTTCCAGGTTTGCGTTTCCTATTCAAGTTCTTATTCCATTTCGATCTTTGCTCATCCTTTACGGTAATCTTTATTCTCGTGTTTACATTATAGTTTCATTTTCTTTTAGTATTTCCTTTATGATGTTTACCATTCTTAGTTTTATAATCTTAGTTGCCCTTTCATTGTTAATCATGCATAAGTAGTCGTTTTTCTGGGGTGTAGGGTAGCCATGTTAGGTTAATTAAAAGATGAAAATTGGATAAAGAAATTGTGCCTTTAAAATGTTGTGTCTATGCATGTTTGGATTGTAACGATGGTTAACGATTTCTGGCCAAAATCATTGACTAAAAAGGAATTCTTTTCCAAGGTAGAAATACGTGAATTGAATAGACAAAGCATGACATGGTAGATTAAGACCTAGTAAATTGCCTAAAAGCCTGCTAGACCATCTGATCTATGATTGTAATGAACACATCATTCTTACGAACTCACAATGAATTATTTTCATGTTCTAAATCCAATTTCATCAATATGTTAATCTACATGTGTGAACCTACTTCCCTAGATTCGTTTCTTTATTGCATTGTTATCATTTTTATTATAGTATTTATTACTTAGTGACAAACATTTGCCAATCGTACAAGATAGAGCTCTAACCATAACTATTCACAAGTATCTCCCGTCTCCCCGAGATCGACCCCTTACTTCGCTAATTACATTAATTTGTTGTTAGCCTAGTCTGGGTTATTTATCTTTGATTAGGGTACGCGAGAACCCTGTCAAATTTTGGCGCCGTTGTCGGGGAGCACGGTTTTGTTTATTTGTGATTAGTAGAGTTTTACCTTGTCTTTTTCTTTTTTTTCTCTTTTCTTTTGTCTCGAGGAACACTTGTTCCTTGAGATTTTTCTCACCTTTTCCTTGTAGTATAGTGACTCTTTTTAGGTAATAGGAATATTTTCTTTCAAAGGGATTGCTTTATTTTCTCGCAATGACTATCTATTTCCAACCTCCACAATGTGAGAATGAGCCTTTCTAAGAATACCTCGACCGGTTTTATAGCTATTATAACCATATTATCTCTCTGGGGTATACCCTTGATAAGACCTATATAAGACATATCGTGCTTCATGGAATGCTCATTGAGTGTCGTAGCCTGGCTATGCAATTGAGTGGTGGAAGTCTTTATCAGAAGAGAGGAGAGGAACTTTGGATTTTCTTGAAATTTATGGCGTCCCAATCTCGGGAAGAAACGCACCGGCGATTGAGAATCCAAGAGCAACTCAATGAAATCATGGCTCAAGTTCAAATGCTCAAAGGGCAAAACGAAGAACCCACGTTTAAAAGATGTAAGCCAATCAATTTTCCTTATGCTTTTTCATGTCCTCCCTGTGAGTCTAATTCTCCCCAATCATATGAATTAATAGATGACGATGATGATGGTCCAACCTTTTCTATTGAAAGTCACTCTAGTGTCGTTCCATTTGACAATTTTGAGACCCCCATTATTGATATTGACCATATGGTAGTCGAGACTTTAGACAAGGATGTTGTTAAGCCCATTTGTGACTCCAATGGAGAGTCGTCGATCGAGTCATCATATTTCTTTGAAAATCCCTTCGCTAAGGATATTCCAGATTTATTTGAAAATGATACTTGGTTTTGTGAACCTAGCCTTGAAATTAAGTGGGATCAACCACCCATTTTTTATTCCCACTCCTTTGATTCACCCTACCCCCAATTAGAGTCCACTAATGATATTTTGGGAACTAATGTTTTGTTCCATGATCTTAAACATTTCACTCCATCTCTCACTGACAAGTGGAGCAGTTCAGTGGTTATCTATGAAGTTTGTCATGCGCACAATGATAAGATATATCAATTCTTACCTTCAATATTTCATGTCTATATCTTGTCAATTGCTTACATATGGTTTTGTATAGCTCATGCACATGTATATGAACGACTTCTAATGGCATTGACATGCTTTTTAAGGCACAAAGAATGATTTTCATTAATAAAGAGTCTAGCAAGACATTTAAATAAAGCTTCGCGGGAGGCAACCCGTGTTTTATTATATTTTTGTTATGAAATAAATTATTTTTGTTGGACAATTTAATAATGTTAATTTTTAAATAATTCATTTGGTTTTGGTTCTAATAGCTTTGACAATAAGCCAATAATTTTATCTAGTATTGTAGTAGCTTGTTCATCATAGGTACTTTGGTGCCTGGGTTGTACTTTGCCCCCGTTTTCAAGCTAGCTTGGGGGAGCTGCTGCACGGTTGTATGTTTTCTTTTCTTTCTTTACCATTTTGTTCAGTCGTCCCCCATTCCTTTGTTGGTTATGTTGTCCTTCTTTGTGTTTTCTGCGCTTAAACCCGTTTCGCACATTGAGGACAATGTGTTATTCTAGCTTGGGGGAGGGATTGAGTTTGTGTCGTTGTTTATTTAGTCTAGTTGTTTATTGAATTTGAAAAATTTGAAAAATCCAATAAAATCAAAAAATTAAAAAAAATTTAATAAAAGTTGTGTGTTTTGTCCACCCAATTGTGTTGTGCATAATCTCATTCCTCAATGCATTTCCCTTATTGTAACTTTTTAGCCAATGTTTTACGTTTTTGACGGGATTTTCCATACATGGGGATGTCTTGTACACAGTGGGCGAGGGATTGATTTTAGACTTATTAGGCTTGATCTTGACTTTGGCAAACTACATATACGGTAAGGTAGAGCCTCCAGTGATCTGTACATCTATACCCGATCCCAATTAGGTGTGTGTAGTTTCTCCTTATGATTTGTGTCACATCAAAAACGCACAAGTATGGTTTTCATTCCATTTCTAGTGAGCATTACATTCATGATTTAAAAAGCATTTAAAGCCATTCACTTTGAATCCATTGCCTAAATTTAGCCCCTTTTCACATTGTTTCACATTTCATTAGGTACATGTAAAAATATTGCCTACCTTGTTAAGTTAGTAGCTATACCGTTTGTGTTTGGGTGCTCATTTGGGATATTGTTCAAGTTATGTCAAAGTGATCTTGATTGGACGGAATTATTGATTGCCGTGCCGAAGAAAAACAAAAAGAAATGGAAAAAATGATGTTGAATATGAAAGAATGAAAAGAAAGAAAGAAGCATGTATTGAAAAGAAAAAAAATGGTTTATGAAAAGAAGAAGAAGTTGTGAGTGTTATTTCTATGATCCGAAATTCAAAAAGTTGGAAAATTCACTCTTGTGTTGTCATGAGTATAAGCCAATTTGCTATTTTTGGCTTAGTTTTATTTTCTTGGGAATGGTTCCGAGTTTTGATTGAGCATCCTTGCATAATTGGTATGTTGCTAGCTTGACCTTAGCTCCACATTACCATAATTCATCTGTCCACTTTGTTACCCATCTCCCATAGCCTTCTTCTTGCTTTTGGCTTCTTTCTATGCTTTTCATGATTGTTTTGACTTGTAGTTTTGGAATGTTTACCATATTAGATTGCAGGCGCATTCTCATGGGTCGTATATAGGAGAGTGCCACTCAAATATAAAATAATATTTCCTTGATTTATATAAAAATTTGAGTGTTGAGTGCACCGTGAGAGTCCATTGTCAAAAGATCATGCAAGAGACGAAAAGTCTATTTGATGTTCATTATGCTGCGCCGTTATGTAAATCTCAACCACGTTTTGCATTTTCCCTATGCCCACGTTGTTTCAGGATGTGTTTCATTGTGATCTATAAGCTACTTGATGGGATTTGCATTTGGTAGGATTGATTGTTACTCGTCGCCCTTGTCCTTGTCATGTTTGTTATTGTATGCTTGCTTGAGGACAAGCAAGGGTTTAGCTTGGGGGAATTTGATAAGTGTTAATTTGTATGATTTTATCCCATCATTTTAGCTCAATTTGATATGGTTTATTCACTTTAAGAAGTGGTTTTATGAGCTAATCTCTCCTTTGAAGTATTTCTCGTGCTTTAATGTCATTTGTAGGAATTGAGTCCTTTCTACTTCAAATCCCGTCATTTGAAGGAAATATGAGCAAGCAGAAGCTAGGAAGGACGATTACGTGAGCTTAAGATGGCATGCTATAAAGATCAAGAGGTTCTGAGTCAAAGGGAACAAGTTTCAAGGTTTTCCGAGCTCATATGCACAAGTTGCGACGGTTTTGCTATTCGTCGACGAAAGTCGTCTCAAACCTCATTGGATAAAGAAATTGTGCCTTTAAACGTTGTGTCTATGCATGTTCGGATTGTAACGATGGTTAACGATTTCTGGCCAAAATCAATGACTAAAATGGAATTCTTTTCCAAGGTAGAAATACGTGAATTGAATAGACAAAGCATGACATGGTAGATTAAGACCTAGTAAATTGCCTAAACGCCTGCTAAACCATCTGATCTATGATTGTAATGAACACATCATTCTTACGAACTCACAATGAATTATTTGCATGTTCTAAATCCAATTTCATCAATATGTTAAACTACATGTGTGAACCTACTTCCCTAGATTCTTTTCTTTATTGCATTGTTATCATTTTTATTATAGTATTTATTACTTAGTGACAAAGATTTTCCAATCGTACAAGATAGAGCTCTAACCATAACTATTCACAAGTATCTCCCGTCTCCCCGAGATCGACCCCTTACTTCCCTAATTACATTAATTTTTTGTTAGCCTAGTCTGGGTTATTTATCTTTGATTAGGGTACGCGACAACCCTGTCATGGGATTTTCGTGTTTGAAGGATCGCGTGCCCGAGACAGGACGCTGGCAGCGTCGTGAGGACCCTGGCAGCGTTGCCTGGCGCTGGCAGCGTTTCATGCTGCCAGTTTTCCCCAAAATCGACCCTTTGAATTCTATTCCCGCCTTGACTTTCCTTGACCCTTTGGACTTAGTTTTCTTGCATTGATGATTTGTTTGTAGCCCACTCCAAATAGTCGGGTTTGGGTTTCGGGTCTCGGGTTTGACTTCGACTTTTGTTGACTTCCGAGTTTG
>JAIUZE010066310.1:0-19215 GCA_022085475.1 Heliosperma pusillum
GACTCATACGTACTTGACCACGGTTCTCAACAAGTTGGTGGTTCTCACTGGTACCCAACCTACTAAAACCGTTTAATTATATGTAGGATAAATTTTGAGGATAGATAGACAATAAACCTAGGATGTATTAAGTATTATAATCGAAATGTCCACAACATCTTAAAGAAAAAATGTTGAGTAAGTCTTCTAAGAGATGGTATTACAATAAATTTATTGTGAAACTACTCCACTTTAAAGTAAAAATAAAATGAAATTACACTACAGAGAATAAATAGGGCATAATTTAAGATTAAAGCTCAACAATAAAATGATAATGAAAATCACGTAAAAGAATACAAAAGATTGTCCTCAAGAATTTAGTGAGAACCCCTTCTAAATTTTTGCAGTAACTCTCCTGTGCGACGGTTTCATTACGTGCTTTTTTTGCAAAATGTGACAACTTTTTGATAAATTGTGACAACTTTGAAAATAAGTTATTTTTTAGTCATAAAAGATGATCATTATTTATTAAAAAATAATCACTATTTGTCAAAAAGTGGTCACTATTAACTCGTCGCACCATGCGACGGTATTACAACGAAATTCGTGAAATATTTGTGGTTTTTGTATAATAATACAGATCACAAATTGAAAAGGCATTCAAGATTAGTCGTAAGTGTCAAAAAGATTGAAAACCAATTGGCCTACCGCCATGTTAATACAGATTCTTCTTGGAAAAACTATCGAAGAGCAAGCAACAAATCCACTATGAACATTTGTATATTTTACTTTATCCAGCAATAAAAGTTCATGTTTTGCTTTATACTACTCCCTCCAATTTTACATGTTCTTCCCTTTTCTTTTGGACACAAGGATTAAGAAAATTATTTTGGACCACACAAAACACACTACCCCACATTCAATTAAATTTGGACCACACAACTACTCACAAATAAGGAAAGAGGGAACATCACCACAATTAGCTCAAAATGGAAAGAGGGAAGAAGATGAAAAATTGGAGGGAGTATATCATTGGTCTACCTAAATTTAAGTAAATCACTTAGTTATCATTTGCTACGGTTGTATCCCGTATATTTTTGTAAAATATGACCATTTTTTTAGTCAATAGCGATCATTTTTGAGTAACTAGTGACCCCTTTAAAAGAATGGTTATTTTTTAGTCCTAAAAGATAATTACTATTTAATTATAAGTGGTCACTATTTACAAAAAAAAATGATCACTTTTCGAGTGGTGGCACTTGCGTAAGTTAATAAGGCCATAAAGGCGACATAGTTACCCAGAGTACTCCAATGTATATTGGAAATGGATCAAACACTAGAGGCAATTAGGCAGTAACACAGAAACAATAAAGAAGGTAAGAATCAAATAGGAGGGGCATTTTTCTTTGTTTGCCATGTAATTGGAATCGAATAAGATTGGGTTTTGATGTTGAAGAAAAATGTAATATGCTTGAGAGTTAAAGTAACAAGGAAAAAGAGTCTTGACTTTGAAGGGTGGCATTATTGAGGTTCTGCATGTCATTGTAGGATTGGAAGTCGGTACCCAATAATATGCTTTCATTGCCCTCAAAAAATGAAAAATGAGCAACTACAATAATGCAACAAAATATTAAGTAGCTTGAGAATTCAAGCTAATAACTTACCCAAATTCTCATTTGTGACGGACACTTTTCGTCACAAGCTTGTGACGGAGCAAATGTGATCATTTTTATGGAAAATGTAACCATTATATGACTGGAAACATTTTATGGATGATTACTTTTTATCATAAAATGGTAACATTTAGTCCGTCACAAGCTTGTGACTGTGGGAAATAACTGTTTACATCCCCTTAAAATTTAGGATTATAACAAAATTATATAATATGAATTGCAAGTCATTAATACGAAAACGATATAAAATATAGAGAAAGCGAATTTAACCTTTGGTCCTAGCAAAATTCGGCCTAAGAACAGATATCAACACAGATATCCTCCTAATCGTAACACCCAAGACTGATTGAGATATGCCCTTGTAATTGCTAGAAAAAGAATTAAAAGTTCCAGTTAACTTTTTTTATTTTTTTGTGTTTTGTGTGATGGAGGCACAAGTGAGAGAGTAAAAAAAATTAGGTTTTTATTTTCCTCACTTCCCTTTTCTTTTGACAGCACCATTAGGTCTATCATGAGGAGATTTAGTCTCCTCAAATAACTACCCATTGACTGGAAAAACCCGAGTGTATCTGGACACTTTTTTTCAGTCATTTTAGCTTCTAATATAATGTAATACATTATAATCGTCATTAGTCAAAGACCGACATTATAATACATCATTAATTATAAATATCCGTATATTTATAATTTTCCAATTAATTATAACGGTTTATATTTAATTAGCTTACATTATATACAACAATTACATATAACATTTTATATTCAATTTACGAATTACAGTTAATTCGTCTCAGCTAAATTTATTTAATCATTATTAAATAATTATATCATCATCACATTGACTAACCTTTTAGCCAAAAACACCGACTAACCTTTTAGTCATTTAATAAGGCATCAATATGATTATTTTCTCAAATAATCACCATCTCTCAATAACTCCTTTAGGTGTGAGTTTAGGGACCAGGTTGATCACCGCCATCTGTATGCTACGATAAACGTCAACTTTCTAGCAAGCCAAACAGTATTATCGATAAACGTTAATCAACTGATTACAATACAAGTATACCCTGCGAACCTACAGAGATTATTTATGTTATTGCACTAACTGTGGAGAACACTGGCTCCAACAATCTCCCACTTGTCCGTACAAGTGTATGTGCGATAACCGATTCTCATATCCATAATAAATTTCTCCCACTCAATGTAAACCAATTTGAAAAGTCCGTATTCACAAAGGTCGTAATTTACAAGTTATCAGTATCAAGAGTGGTTTTCCCGACTAGAGAGTAACTTAACTAATAAACGAATCTTTATTCGAGCATGGCCAGGCATTTCAGTTACAGCTCCTCGAGTGGCCCTGAGAAATATCATATCCTGATAAAGGTTGGATATTTTCTTCAACTCGAATCTTGCAGACACAAGCGCAGTATGAAATGACCCAGTGAAAATCTACTTAGCCTCCTGTTACGGTCGACCATGAGAAAGAAACCAAAGTCACCCAAAAACTGCCTTTATCTCAAGAGACAGTCGATAGTCAAAAGACTCGACTCTAGGAACACTATGGATGTCCTATCCACGACCTGGCACCTAATGTTCCGAAACATTTAGGACTCCATAACGTCGTCACAAAATGTCCTGCGCAGTATCATTATAACTCGCATCTGTGATCGATCAGTCAACAGTTTGACTTATGGCTCGTTGAACCCACCATCAATCGAAGTCACAAAATAATTGCCAGAGTTATCAGCTCATGTAGGCAATTACGGACCCAAAACAAATATAATGTAATTCAGTTCACTTTGTGGTGTTCAATGTTGTCAGTACAACCCACATGAAAAACAAAATATAAAACAAAAACGATGATTTCATTAATAGTTTTATGAAAAAGATACAGGTGTCTAATCCATACAAAACAACTAATACAACTCAGGAACACGTTTGCTTCCCATGGAAATAACGTGCCCTTCATGTTTATCATATCTCAATGGTTTAGTGAGAGGATCTGCGACGTTATCATCCGTAGCAATCTTGTCTATCACTATTTCCCGTTGCTCCACGTAATCTCGGATCATGTGAGCCTTCCGTTGTACATGCCTAGACTTGTTGCTGGACTTAGGCTCCTTAGCCTGGAAGATGGCACCACTATTATCACAACAGATGGTGATCGGGTCATCCGAACTAGGAACTACGGTTAGTCCCTGTAAGAACTGACGCATCCATATAGCTTCCTTCGCAGCCTCTGAAGCGGCATAGTACTCGGACCTCAGTCGTAGAATCTGCTATAACAGTTTGTTTGGAGCTTTTCCAGCTGACCGCAGCGCCATTAAGAGTAAAACGAATCCAGACTGAGATTTCGAGTCATCTCGATCCGTTTGGAAGCTAGCATCTGCGTAACCGATTGCGCATAGCTCAGTGTCACCTCCATAAGTCAATACCCAATCCTTAGTCCTCCGTAGGTACTTAAGGATATTCTTAACAGCTATCCAGTGTGTTTCACCTGGATTGCCTTGGTAACGACTCGTCATACTCAATGCATATGCCACGTCTGGACGTGTGCATATCATGGCATACAGGATCGATCCTATAGCTGATGCATAAGGAATTCAACTCATGCGCTCGACCTCTTCAGATGTCTTTGGTGCCTGAGCTTTACTCAAATGCATCCCAGAGACCATTGGAAGGTTCCCCTTCTTGGAGTTGGTCATGCTGAACCTCTCAAGAATCTTATCTATAAAAGACTCCTGACTGAGGGATAACATCCGTCGTGATCTATCTCTGTAGATACGGATCCCCAAAATTCTTTGTGCCTGGCCCAGATCTTTCATCTGGAAATGGTTCTTTAACCAAACCTTTACCGAAGTTAAGAGAGGTATGTCATTCCCAATCAAGAGTATGTCATCGACATACAATATTAGGAAGACAATCTTGCTCCCACTCGACTTGATATATAAGCATGGTTCCTCGACCGATCGCGTAAATCCATTCTCTTTTATCACTTGGTCGAAACGATGATTCCAACTCCGAGAAGCCTGCTTAAGTCCATAGATGGAACGCTTAAGCTTGCAAACCTTCTTAGGATGTTTAGGATCAATGAAACCTTCGGGTTGTACCATGTACAACTCCTCCTCCAAATACCCGTTTAAGAAGGCGGTTTTCACGTCCATTTGCCAAATTTCATAGTCATGAAAGGCGGCAATCGCTAAGATTATCCGAATGGAACGCAGCATGACTACGGGTGCAAATATTTCATCATAATGCAATCCGTGCACTTGAGTGAAACCCTTTGCCACTAGTCGTGCCTTGTATGTATCTGGTTGTCCTTCTACAGAATGCTTTATCTTGTAAAGCCATTTGCACTGAAGAGGCCGAACCTTCTCAGGTAAGTCAACCAGATCCCATACGTCATTCTCATACATAGAGTCCATCTCGGATTGCATGGCATCAAGCCATAGCTTAGAGTCGGAACATGTCATAGCACCTTTATAGGTAGCGGGTTCGTTACTCTCAAGGAGTAAAACGTCATCACTCTCATTCTCCTCGACCATACCAATGTATCTGTCTGGAGGAATAAAGTGTCTACCCGACCTCCTAGGTTCCAAAGGAATATTAACCGCAGCCGATGATGAAGGAACAGTTTCCTCCATTGGTTGCTCGGTTGTTGGTTCTTGAATCTCCGACAGATCGAAGGTTCCATTACTTGTCCTATTCTCGAGAAACTCTTTCTCTAAGAACGTCGCACTATCCGCAACAAAAACTCGATGTTCGGTAGGCGAGTAAAAGTAATGACCAAACATCCCTTTTGGATAACCAATAAAGTATGTCTTGACCGATCGTGGGCCGAGCTTATCGTCAGGTCTCCATTTGACATAAGCCTCGCAGCCCCAAACCCGAATAAAGGACAAGTTAGGGACTGTTCCCTTCCATAATTCATATGGAGTCTTGTCAACAGCTTTAGACGGACTTCGGTTAAGTATTAGAGCAGCTGACAAAAGAGCATAACCCCACAATGAATCAGGTACAACCGTGTGACTCATCATGGATCGAACCATATCAAGTAATGTTCGATTTCTCCGTTCGGACACACCATTCAATTGTGGTGTTCCAGGTGGAGTTAACTGTAGTAATACACCACAGTCTTTAAGGTGTCGATCAAACTCCTTCGAAAGATATTCGCCACCACGATCTGAACGTAGTGCTTTAATCTTTCTATCCAGCTGGTTTTCAACCTTATTCTGGATTTCCTTGAACTTGTCAAAAGACTCACTTTTATGCTTCATTAAGTAGACATAACCATATCTACTCAAATCGTCCGTGAAAGTGATAAAATATCTATAGCCATCTCTAGCGTTGATTGACATAGGTCCACACACATCAGTATGTATGAGTCCTAATAGGTCAGCAGCGCGCATTCCAACACCTTTTAAGGAAATTCGAGTCATTTTGCCTATGAGACATGATTCACACGTGCCAAAAGATTCATAGTCAAATGGGGAGATAGTCCCATTATCAATGAGCTTCTTCACGCATTTTTCATTTATGTGTCCCATACGACAATGCCATAAATAGGTTTGATCTTTGTCACCAACCTTTGCTTTCTTACTATTCACAGATGAGAACCACAATCAGTATCTAGTACCCAAGTTCCGAAACTTGCATGGTTGATCTCAATCATATGAATAAAAGAAGAAGACATACCAACAGGAGAGACGCGGCCTGCTTTATGTCCTCACGGTACACGAGGCAGTTCCTCCTCCAATGCCCAAACTTGTGGCAATGGTGGCACTCCATGTTACCTTCATCGCTCTTTGTCTTGCCTTGTGAGCTACCGCTAGACTTACCAGGCCCACTCTTGCCTTGCCCTGGCTTTTTGAATTTCGGCTTCCCTACTGCTAGGTTGGCCTTAGCCTTGCCCATACCTTTGCCCTTGTTGGCAATCATGAGAACGTCCTGTTTCAGACTCCCACTCAATTTCAGATCCCTCTCTGTCTGTACAAGGAGTGAGTGGAGCTGATGAAGACTCTTCTGCATATCATTCATATAGTAATTTGCCCTGAAAAGGGCAAAACCATCATGAAGTGAATGAAGAACGCGGTTTATGACGATCTTCTCATCGATTTTGCAACCAAGTGCCTCCAGTTTCTCGACATTCTCAATCATGTCAAGAATGTGTGGGCTAACTGCTTGGCCCCTCTGGAGTTTCGCTTCAAAGAAGCGACATGTATGCTCATAGCTAACGATCCTCGGAGCTTTCGAGAACTCGTTAGAGATCGTGGTGAAAATCTTGTTTGCACCTTGGGCAATGAATCGTCTTTGCAAATTGGATTCCATTGAAAAGATGAGTACGTTCTTTATCGCACCCGCCTCCATTACGAAATCACTATAAGCAAGTGATTCATTTGCTCCTGCATTGGGGCCTGGGTTTGGCGGTAGTGGCTCAGTCAAGTACTTGAGCTTACCGTCAGCAATGACAGCATTCCGTAATGCCGCCTCCCAGTCCGCAAAGTTGGACCCGTTATTCTTCAGTCGCGTTGACTGATTCATAGTGTCCATGAACATCTTAAGCCAGGACTCACGTCCGCGCGTGGCACTTGGCATTGGGTCATCAGTATGGCCAGCCATTTGTTATTAGCAGTTATATCTGAATATATGACTGTGGAAAAAGAAAATAAATATGATAAGTTTCATCGTTTTAAATTTGAGTCTAATGGAAAAACAGTTTAATTCGATGACTCGTGCATTTATACAATTGACCTTCCTCAAGAATTATATAAATGATCCCAAGACTCAATTTCTGTAAATTGATAAGCCAACCTTTTGGCTAATTCTACCTTTAGAATTCTCGGTCGATAAATTTCTGTAAATTCTATCTTACAGTCCATTATAATCTCGAGATATTACTCGGACTATAATGTTGAGGTAAAATAGGTCAACACTCACTACTTACCCAACGTAGAAGGGGTCATATTATGACTTCCGACGAAGAAGGGATTCATAGTAGTTTTTCCTATAAAGACTAATCTCAATTTTCATTTTAGAGGAAGATCCCACCATCTTAAATTTAATTCATTTTAAGTGAACAAATTCTAGCATATTGTGAATGATTTAGACTAAGGTGATGGCCCTATGAACGAGTGACATCGGTATGTCTAAGATGAAAATTCAAACTATATGAAACATTTTTCATGCATTTTAGGTGGTTTGGTTTAGGCGGAATATGATGCAATTATATAACAAGTGAATGAAAAGCAAAAGAACGGAAAAATACGTAAACTATTACAACGGTCCTAGTGTGGCCTATCTACCAAAAAGAACAGTAAATACAAGTTTGGAATCCATCCTTATGGACCCGAGAAGTTTGACTTTGTCACATCTTGGTCCATGTAGCGGGAGTGAGCATCCGATCTCCGTCTCTAGTCTTCTTAAAATTACATTTAAAATTACAAAATAAACCTATTTACATTCTAATTCCAAAACATAATTAAAAGAAAAATAAAAGGAGATTCGAGATCTCAAAATTACATCCAAACCATATTTTCATCATTACGAAAACATGATTAACTAAAGCCACACTAGGTATTACATATTTCAACCAATTGCAAATATACGTAAAATAAACCATTCATTCATTCATTCAAAAAAAACATCAACTATATAAATTAATACTACAAAACATAATTCATTAATTATGTTGATTAATTATCCAAACCACCATTCAAACCGATCAAAATTATGTGACAATTCCTTAATTGCCCACAACAATTTTAATCATCCATAATCCATTTTTATTTTAAACCTTTTTAAAATAATCGGGTATCATTTTTGTGAACCTTTTTCACAATAACAACCAAACAAACATTATCTTTATAATGTCAAAAAAAAAACAAACAAAATTTTTTTTTTTCTATACTGATCACTGTTCATCGTGAACAGTACCAGTAAAAAATTTTTTTTTATTTATTTTTAACTTTCTTTCTAACGGTTTAAACCAAAAACCGGAAAAACAGTAAAATAAATACAAAAAAACTGCTGTAAACAGCAAAGAAAAAAAAAAGAAATTTTTTTTTTTTTTTGTTTTTTTTTTAACAGTAGCAGTACAGTAAACGGGCAGCATGTACTGCAAAAAAAAATTTCGGTGTTGCATATATTGCTAGATCGGTACAAAATTCAATATCTAATCGTTATTAAATATTGATTCAAACTAGATTATTCAATTTAACCTTTTAAAATGAACATCTAAATCATGATTAAATCGATTATCCTTATATTCATTTAATCACAATCGCTTTGAACATCATTAAAATTGAATCATTATTCAAAAATCATCAATTAAAACAATGAATCCGAAAACAATAGCAACAACAAAAATCAAAACAATTCCATCTTATTTTAATTTAATCCTTATCAAATTAAAACAACCACAAATTTATTATATTGAATTTTAACCTATTAAAATAACAATATCAATAAATCAACAATGGAAAGAACAAAACCCTAAAAAAATATCACACGGCTAAAAAAAAATTCCAGCCGTGACTTTAAATTTTTTTTCGGTAAAATTCAATTTTTTTTTTTCTTCTGAAATTTATATTTCATAAAAATGAAAAACATATAATATAATTTTGTAGCCAAAGGCTCTGATACCACTTGTGGGAAATAACAGTTTACATCCCCTTAAAAATTAGGATTATAACAAAATTATATAATATGAAATTACAAGTCATAGATATGAAAACGATACAAATGTAGAGAAATGAATTAAACCTTTGGTCCTAGCAATTGGCGTAAAGAACAGAGATATCAAAGTAGATATCCTCCTAATCGTTGCACCCAAGATGCTCCGAGAAATACCCTTTTCTTTTGCTAGAAAGTAATACAAAAGTTACTGCTAACCTTTTGTTTTGTGTTTGTCAAAAGTTACAGTTAACTTTTGTCAGTTTGTGTGATTTTTAGATGAGATGGAGGCAGAGAGAGAGAATTAGGTTAGAAAAGCAAAAACACTTTTCTCCTGCTCACCTTTCAATACTCACGGCCCTTTTTGTTTCTATATGGGGAGATTTAAGTCTCCTCAAATAACTACCCATTGACCCGAAAACCCGAGTGTATCTGGATACATTCGTTTTTGTTCATTTTAGCTTCCAATATAATGTAATATATTATAATCGTCATTTTTACATGGACCGACATTATAATACATTATTAATTATAAATATCCGTATATTTATAACTTGCCAATTAATTATAACGGTTTACGTTTAATTAGCTTACATTATATACTATAAATAAATATAACCTTTTATATTCAATTTTACGAATTACAGTTAATTCGTCTCAGCTAACTTTATTTAATCATTATTAAATAATCGTCTCATCATCACATTGACTAACCTTTTAGTCAAATACACTGACTAACCTTTTAGTCATTTAATTGGGCATCAATATGATCATTTTCTCAAATAATCACATCTCTCAAACACATCTTATAGGTGTGACTTTTAGGGACCAGTTGATCACCGCCATCTGTATGACAATAACGTCAAACTTATCTAGCAAGCCAACCGTTATTGATAAACGTTAATCAAGTGATTATTATACAAAGTATACCCTGTGAACCTACAGAGATTTATTTATGTTATTGCACTAACTGGAGGACACTAGCTCCAACACTTTACGGCTATCCAGTGACTCTCACCTGGATTTGCTTGGTAACGACTTGTCATGCTCAAAGCATATGCAACGTCGGGACGAGTGCACATCATAGCATACATGATTGATCCAACAGCTGATGCGTAAGGGATCAATTTCATGCGTTCAATCTCCTCGGATTTCGTAGGGCACTCTGACTTGCTCAAAGTGATCTCACTTCCCATAGGAATAAAGCCTCTCTTAGAGTCTTTCATGTTGAATCGATCAAGAATCTTATCAATATAAGTCTCTTGACTTAATGCTAGTATCCTTTTAGATCTATCCCTATAAATCCGGATACCTAAGATGCGCTGGGCCTCTCCTAAGTCTTTCATTTGGAAATGTATTCCTAGCACTCCTTTATAGAAGTGAGCATTGGAATATCATTCCCAATGAGTAGTATGTCATCTACATACAAGACTAGAAAAGTTACTTTACTCCCACTAAACTTCATGTATAAACACGGTTCCTCGACACTTCGAGTGAAACCATTTTGTTTAATTATATGATCGAAACGATGATTCCAACTCCTGGATGCTTGCTTAAGACCATAGATGGATCTCTTAAGTTTGCATACCTTCTTAGGGTTTGATGGATCCACAAACCTTCAGGTTGTGTCAATTTACACTTCCTCTTCTAGAATCCCCTTCAATTAAGGCGATTTATTGACATCATTTGCCAATCTCATAATTAATGAAAGCGGCAACCTCTAATATAATCCTTATGATCGAAGCATGGCGACTGGGGCGACAGGTTTCGTCATAGTGAAGACCATAACTTGGGTAAACCTTTTGCCACCAATCTGGTTTATAAAATCATTATTTTGTCTATGTCCCTTTTGTCTTATGACCACCTTCCACTGAAGACGGTCGTAACTCCTTAGGTAAATCAACCAAGTCCCATACTGCATTGTCGTACATAGAATCCATTTCGGATTGCATGGCTCCTAGCCATAGCTTTGAGTCGGGACTAGAAATGGCTGCTTTGTAGGTAGTAGGTTCGTTACTTTCAAAAAGTAAAACATTATAGTCATCACCTTCCTCTATAATACCAAGGTATCTATCAGGTGGATGACTAATTCTGCTTGACCTCCTAGGTTCTGAAGGAATAATTACCGTACCAGACGAAGAGGGAACTTGTGACAACCCTCGCGAATGCGGAAATAATAAACAAACAAGCATGTGAATTATATTGCGGAAATAGGTAGTTTTTAAAAACTTTTATCCATGCAAGTTAAATAAAACGAGGAGTGTCAAAATATTACAACTAAGTGCGGAAAATAACAAAGAGACGGAGTCTCTCAAAATGTTAACAAAGAACCAGTGTTTAGCAAATAAGCTAAAATCGTCTAGAGGTTAATCTTCCAGGGACAACGCCCGCTAGCTCACACCCGAACCCCAAAATATCATATCCAAAAGTCAATCCATGCAAGCAACCTGTTCATTCATGAAAAACATGAACGCCACAGTCAGTGGGGAGTAACTCCGGGTTCTCCCAGCCATATCACATTAAACGTACATATAAGGAAATACAAAAGTTAAATCATGCATATATAGATATACATGTGAGTTGCAATAAGAATAGATAGGCAATCCAATATAAAATGATAAGATCATGTGGAACCAAATCCGAAACCATCATGTTATTCAAAGACTCGGGGAAAGACACTCTTAGGCAACCGAATACACTCACTAGGGCTCCCATCTCACCGTTTGCGGTATAAGATTGATAAGATTGAGACTCGACATACAAACCAAGTCAAGTCATGCGATGATCACATTAAATCCAACATATTATCATCCATTCACGAACCAAGACATTGACGGTGTCCAATCATGCAATGACCATGAACAATATCATGAATCACGCATTCAAAGACGACACAAAACGACATCTCTCACGGTAAATGAAAGCACTAGCATCGTGTACATGGCAAGTATGATTAAAAGGCCTCCACGAGATCACATTTCCCTGAACTCATACACGATCACATTTCGTATATGTAGACTAATTTCCTCCTGGTAGCACGACGATAATAATACGGTCCTAGTCTAAACCTGGCCAGGATCTAGGAATCACGTTTTCCGATTCGACATGCGATAAACGTTTCGCATCCAAGACTCGGTCTTACAATATATATGCCGAAGTACCCCAAATTCGGTAGATCAATTCACGAAAGAGGCGGAAAACGAGCTCAAGCCTCATAACATGCGGTACGCTACATGCAAATAACACCACCTCGCAAGTACACAACATTGACGGCCGGGTCGATCAACGCATAGCGTTCAACTCCCAACAACGTCGTCGTATGCCCACTAACACATGCAATTTAAGCAGTAGGATACCTCCCCGTTCCGATATTCCAGCCTTACGAACGTGGAGGTAGCCAAGGGAATGAGAGTACAAAGCACAAGACAAAATAGTGCTCAAACCGTATCATTTGTAAAAACCGACTCAAATTGGGAACATACCAAAAACCGTCACAAAACATGAGAATAGGGAATCATATAAGTTTAAATATGATAAACATGAGTCAATACATGATACATAAGCATTATTACAAGTTTATGAAGCATAATGAATAAAAACATAGATCACCTCTCCAAAACAACGTTGTTTGGAAACCAACGAAAACAAGGGTCCACTTCAAACGGTCATAACTAGAGTTCTAAACATGGGAATGCATAAATTCTAACTGGAGGTGATAGCTTATCCTCTTACGGTTCCAACGAGATGTCACACGCCCAAAACAAGCAAGTAACGAAAGAGATATGATCATTTTACGAAAAGGGGTCAGTGCAGGAAAAATTCTGTTGGCAGCGTATGACGCAGCCTGCGTCACCACGACGCAGCCTGCGTCCTACGACGCAGCCTGCGTCCCCCAACGCAGCCTGCGTCCTTCACGGGATTCAAGGATGATCAAAAATTAACATGTTATCAACAACAAAATCCTCATTTATCATCACAAATCACCAATTCTCATATCAATTAACAACTAACAACAACCAACAACAACTACACAAGTCCTAAGCATACTAACCATAATCTAAATACGGTTTCTATCCTAGAAATCACATAAAACACGTAAATGATATCGAGTAACCCTTCACCGTTACCTTTTCGCGTCTTTAAACGGTTTCTAAGCCTTCCTAGTCTCCACCTACATACAATTAGATAATAAAAGATGAATATCATTCACCTTTAGAAAGACGGATAATTTAAAAAGCGAGAAAGACGGTATTTTTATTACCAATACGGATAGAGGAAGATAAGAGGGGAAGAATAAGACGAACTTACGTGAATTTAAGCGAGAAACGAATGCGGTACGATGATTCTAAGAATGGATCAAAGAGGGAGGCAAGGTTTTTGGTTTGCTTAAGGATGAAGAAATGTGTTTGGTTTGTGTTGAAATGAATTAGGTTAAGGGTAGTATGAGGGAGTATAAGTAAAGGGTGAGTCGGAAAAGTCAACGAAAGTCAAAGGCGGCTCAAAAGTCAAGAAAAGGCAAAGACGACTCAAAAGTCAAGAAAAGTCAAAGACGACTCAAAAGTCAAGAAAAGTCAAAGACGACTCAAAAGTCAAGAAAAGTCAAAGACGACTCAAAAGTCAAGAAAAGTCAAAGACGACTCAAAAGTCAAGAAAAGTCAAAGACGCCTTAAGACGGGATTCTCATGGAATCTCGCGGAAATTCCAAATACGAATTCGGAAATTCTAAATTCGACTCGAAACTTTAAATTCTAAATAAAAACTTAAATTTGCTGAAAAAGTATCCGTAAAATATTTTCACTAGAAAAATAGGGTACATTTCCGGGTGTTACAATCACCCCACCTTTTAAAAAGTTTTGTCCTCGAAACTTGAGAGTAGAAAACAAAAGTATCAAAGACAAGAATCGGTTTACAAAATCAACACGAAAGCTTTTACAAGGGAAAACATTTATGAAAGATTGTTTTCTCGAAACGGTTTAAGGAAATTTTTCATAAGTGTGAAACTTTACTTACGGGATCTCAAGAATGCTCGTCGCGAACGAGAACTCTAATTATCCAAAAAGCAAAGTCGAAATAGTGAAATCGAAATTCAAAACAACGTTAGTAAGTGCAGGACTAGTTATCAGACGCGTCTCCAATAACAAGTGCAAACATCCAACCAAACGCAAAATCCAAATATAAAAGCAAAAGAAATCCATTTTCTCCAAAAAGAGGGTACACAAACCATCTTTAGACTTCTTTGAAACGTTAAATTAGAAATATAATATGGAAATTTGAAAGTTTTATCAAAGATAAAATCAAATAACAAGACATTACACGTACATAGAGCGACTCGAACTTAAAGTTCACAAATCACGATAACAAAATATATACAAAACACGCAAAGACAAAACAAATCGAACTCTTTGGGATAGGAAGATCAAGATAAAGTCGGGAGGAAGATCTACAAGAATTCGACATTACTAACTCTACTAATAAACCAAATCCTCAAGAGAATGCAATTTACCCAATTTGCAACTCATTATTTTCAATCATCAGAAATCCTACAAAAATATTCCATAATCACGAAACTTCGAGTAACAAATCCCAATTATTCGAATCCAATAAGAATCTACTAAGGTCCATCAGCACGGTAGACTCCACAACTAACAATCCACAAGAAAGATTTATTACGCACTCTAATCTTCTTAGCTCCATCAATACTCTTACTAGAAACTACCAACAATATATTTATCTATGGAAACATGATCGCTAACAACCACAAAGTAAAGGACTTACCATGAAATCCTTTAATCCAATTTACTTCAAACTCACTATCCTAAATTTACAATGAACTTTCTCATCCTCGAAAATCAAAACACCATCCACGCAACCAAACATAATTATCTAAGATCCAACTAGTCTCATCCAAAGTCTCACGACAAGGGAAAAACCACAATCCATTATCGCTTATAAGAATTCTTTACTACGCCATAACATCCTTAATTCGATCATTACCACGCTCGAAGCCTCAAATATAAATAGTCACATTAGCAAACTATGGATCCTTAAGAATAAAAGAGAATTACCAATTCCGAACCACAAATGACCAATCATTTGGCAATCAGACAACCATTCAAATCATCTAATTCATCTAAAACTCAAAATGAATCGATTTTCATTTATGACAATACTCCTCAAACTTTGGGTACCGGCTCAATTTCCCTAAAGCAAAGTCTCTTTTAGAATCCACCAATTAGAGACATCAAATTCCCAAATGACATACCAAGCAACCGTTATAGTACCCAACAACAACGAACTATTATCATGATCCACTCAATTCTCAAAATACCACTACAATACCAATCTCCAATTCTAAAACCACTAAGAGAGGATATATTATCACTATTAGGATTCATCCTAGAGTTTAGGTTCTATTTCCAATGATGAAATACAACATGAACTTTGCTCAATCCAATGACACAAACTCTAGCTAAAGAATCCCAAATTACCTCATGCTTATTCTCTGAGCCTTACAAACGGAATATCCAATCCACTAGAGAAATGATGAAGGAGCAACGAGATAGAAAACGATACGGAATCTCAAGGAGAACACGAGAATAAATAAGGCACAAGATTACAAGAGAGGAGCGCTGAAAATAACGAGGTCAAGGAAAAGACAAAGCAGATAGTAGAGTTATGAATATATTCGAGTAAGAAATAAGATGCGAGCATGCGATTTCTTAAAGATCAATCTTGACAAAAACATTCAAGAATGGAAAGGAAAAAGGGATAATGGCACGAGTAAAGGTTTAAGGTTTAATCCACAAAATTTCTCCTTTCAGACTTAGGGTGATAGCAAAGCAAATCATCTCAATAACAAAGGTCTCTTACAAGGGACCCTCGTACCACAAATCATCGGAGTAAGGTACACCTAGATTTAACAAATCGATTACAACCCAATTCATCCATACTTTCACATAACACGGTATCCCAATTTCGGAATTGCAACTTAAGCATAATAACATTCTCTCAACTCCAAAATTTGACACATTCTCAAAGGTTTCAAAACCGAAGGTCTAACAAGGAATTCTTCATACTAATCTCTTTTCAACTCATATGGCCCACAAGGTAGAACACCAAACAAAACGTCATCAACAACATCTTAAAGCTCACGAGTTCATAATTAACAAAGTACAACCTCAAGTCAGACATCATCATTAACGACCCAAGGTATTTCCATCATAACTCACATCATAATCCTCAAGTAATATGGTTCAACTTACCGAAACCTTACTACTTCAAACGAGTCTCCGATACCATAAGATAAGATCATATCTTTAAATCCAAGAACTATAGCCAAATGCTTTTCCACCAAGCCTATACTCACAAACACACAATAGAAAACCACAAGACGTCACTTAATCTCAAAAGCATTTTACACCTCAAGGCATCATTCAAACTCCTAAGTTCAAAAGATTAAATCACTAATGGGTTAAGGAGTCCTAGCCAACTCATTCAACCTTACACCATCAAATATCATGAACTATCCACACATTAGTCATGACAAGCATCAAGCATTAAAATCATCAAACTTATCTTACTACCTTTCCTTAGAGTTACAACCAATCATCAATATAGGGTGAATTTAGATCTACACCATTTTCCTCAAAGCACAAATTCATTCTAACAAATACTAATATTCCACAAAATTCAAGTCCTTCCGACCAAGTATAATATACTACAAACAAATGGGTATGGCATCCACAAAAAATGTTACAAGGGAAGGTAAGGATACCAATGGTAAGATGGAGGAACTATCAAGAGTAATTTCCAAGAGGCAAACAAGTTGGAAGAGAAAGAAGCACCTAGATAGAAGGAAGAGAGCATAATACATTAAAGACGAGAGAATTCATAGAGGAGGAAGAAATACACTTCAATTAGGCTTGTCAATCTTCAAATCTTCGGTAGAGGATACTTCTTCTAGGTGGTAACACAATGATCTTCCTAAGACGGTAGATACAAACAAACATAACATCACTCAACACAATCAACAAACAAGTTAGAACCTAACAAACATCAAGTACACCAAGACTACCAAGTAAAGTCCTTAATTTCTACCCATCTCTCATTTATTATTTGAAGGTCAAGTAAATTTAAGTTTAGGGTTCACGTGTGCGTCGGGAGCGTTAAAGCTCTGATACCAACTGTGACAACCCTCGCGAATGCGGAAATATAAAACATACAAGCATGTGAATTAATTTGCGGAAATACTGTATTTTAAAAACTTTTATACATGCAAGGTAGAAAATACGAGGAGTGTCAAAACATTACAAACTAAGTACGGAATACAACAAAGAGACGGAGTCTCTCAAAATGTTAACAAGAACAAGTGTTTAGCAAACTAGCTAATTAACGACTAGAGGTGTTTTATCCAGGGACAACGCCCGCTAGCTCACACCCGAACCCAAAATATCATAAGCAAAAAGCCATCCATGCAAGCAACCTGTTCATCCATGAAAAACATGAACGCCACAATCAGTGGGGAGTAACTCCGGGTTCTCCCAGCCATATCACATTAAACGTACATAGAAGGAAATATGAAAGTAAAATCATGCATATATAGATATACATGTGCGAAACGATAAGAATAGATTGACAATTCAATATATAATGATAAGAGCATAAGAGTTACAACTCCGAATCCATCATGCGATACAAAGACTCGGGGAAGACACTCTTAGGCAACCGAATACGCTCACTAGGGCTTGCATCTCACCGTTAGCGGTATAAGTTTGATAAGATTGAGACTCGACAAACAACCATGCCAAGTCTTGCGATGATCACAATAAATCCATCATATTATCATCCATTCAACCATACCAATACATAGACGATGCCCAATCATGCAATGACCATGAATAATAAGTCATGAAATCACGCATTCAAGAACGACGACACAAAGACGACATCTCATGCAAGGTAGAAAATACGAGGAGTGTCAAAACATTACAAACTAAATACGGAAAACAACAAAGAGACGGAGTCTCTCAAAATGTTAACAAAGAACAAGTGTTTAGCAACTAGCTAAATAACGACTATAGGTGAATCTTCCAGGGACAACGCCCGCTAGCTCACACCCGAACCGAAAATACCACAAGCAAAAAGCCATCCAATCAAGCAACCTGTTCATCCATGAAAAACATGAACGCCACAGTAAGTGGGGAGTAACTCCGGGTTCCGCCGCCATATCACATTAAACGTACATGAAGGAAATACAAAAGTAGAAGCATGCATATATATATATACATGTGAATACGCAAGGATAGATAGACAATTCAATATATAATGATAAGAGCATAAGAGTTACAAGTCCGAATCCATCATGTGATACAAAGACTCAGGAAAGACACTCTTAGGCAACCGAATACGCTCACTAGGGCTTGCATCTCACCGTTAGCGGTATAAGTTTGATAAGATTGAGACTCGACAAACAACCATGCCAAGTCATGCGATGATCCTAATAAATCCATCATATTATCCTCCATTCAACCATACCAATACATAGACGATGCCCAATCATGCAATGACCATGAATAATAAGTCATGAAATCACGCATTCAAAAACGACGACACAAAGACGACATCTCTCACGGTAAATGAAACGCACTAGCACCGTGTACATGGCAAGTATGATTAACAGGCATCCACGAGAAAAACATTTCCCTGAACGCATTCACGATCACATTTCGTATATGTGGACTAATTTCCTCCGGTAGGACGACGATATAAATACCCGGTCCTAGTCTAAACCTGGCCAGACTCTCGGAATAAACGTGTTCCGATTCGACATGCGATAAACGTTTCGCATCCAAGACTCGTCCAATCATAGACGCCGAGGAACCCCAATTCGGTC
>JAIUZE010066311.1:0-14819 GCA_022085475.1 Heliosperma pusillum
TAGGAGATGTTGCTGAGTTAGAAGTATAGATATTTTGAGTGCGACAATTATGATAACGTAAATCGTGAATGAAAGATATATTTACACCAAAATTTCGTAAATTGCGAAGTCAAGAACTTATACAATGAACCAACTTTAACCTGATGGAACTCTCCCTCTAATAGTCAATGTGACATTTCCGTCAAAATAGTGCCATCGATCTTAAAATGTCCATTAGAAACTTCGATAATGTGACACTTCCGTCAAAATAGTACCATCGATCTTAAATTGTCCATTAGAAAGTTAGATCATAATGGTTCTTCAAGGAAGAGTCCACAGAATGTCAATTGCAGCAAAAGCAAGCTTCAAGTAACCTTCTAAACAAAGCAAGCCAATATGTCAGATTTCGCCGTCATTCAGGCTGATCATATTAAGCAAAGCAATTACACATTGCCCACCAACAATGGCCTTTAGGCTTTAACCATCCCTTTCAGACATAAAGTTGCCATTGAACTCCGACTTTGTCCAATCCTCGTGTCGCTCTGCTTCCAAACGGCCATGAATAACCATGCTTCTGACATCGTTCCCAATATGACCTTCCATAAAGGTGCTCATCAATCTTTCTTGCTTCAAATGCCTCCCCCTCATTTGTCGGTAGTCTGAGACAAAGATATGTGTCGTTAACCGATTCAGTAACATCGTCAGAAATAGTAATGGTACATGAGCTCTTTCAAGGAATCACATGAAGGAGAGAATAATACGGGGGAGAAAGGATTTCACAATCCTCGTATACTCAGCTCATGAACAAATAAGAAACATTTACCCAAGTTTTAGCCAGATTAGTGATGGCGGGTTCAGGACTGCTAAGTCCCTTCATCAACACAGTTTTATGAAAGCTGATAAAGTATGAGACAAAGGAAATATAGCATAAAAGTCAAATTACTTCAACAAAAGTAGTGTGTATCAGTGTATTCAATGGTTATTCAAAGCGAATACATGTCTAGAAAAAGAGTAATGACACCACATTCCAAATACATTCTCCAACTGCGATAATATTCTTGCAGCTATAATAAAATCGAAGGCTTAATAAATTTTGATGCTTACCTCGCTATAGCACAGTTGACTGTGAGCGACCCTGCCATAGCCCCATCATAATGAGAGTATCCTTCTCGTCTGCCTGTAATGAAAAAAATAAAGTAACCGATAAAGCACTATAACCATGACAATCTAAAGCTAGTTTTGAAAACAGGGGTTGTTAAAAAACACTTACCTTCCCAATCAAAATATATCTGATACACCAATTGGCTTAATACTTCCATCATTTATCATTCATCTTATGAGGTGCATAAAATCATAAACAATAATCGTGCCCCATATCTCGTCAAAAATCGGACATGATTGACAATTACAGCAGAAAGACTCATCTCAATACAATTTGCTTGATTGTCCTAGATGAAAAAAAAAACTGTCTGACAAATTTGCACCATAATTTGCTAGAGAGACTCGTCTCAAAACAATTTGCTTGATCAAACTACATGAACAAGAAAAAAAAATTCCAGTGACATTTGCACAATGATCAGAAGAAATGTTGAGGAAAAAAAAAGGTAAACAAAACTAAGCAGCTTAAAGTAGACAACATAGGAAACCTTGATACACACAGAATACATGCCTTCTAAAATACGACCGCAGCAATTGCTTGTTTCACTCTAGGCATGCTCAAAAGCTTATGCCTCTCACCTATCCCATTTCAACTGTTAATAATTTTGCAGACAGGAAGGCGATTGGTCAAAATAATCGAAAGAGACAGTAAAAAGCTAAAAAAGATCCACACACAGGCATAATTCATGTTGCCAAACAAAAATATTCCGAAATCCAAATAAGACCATATAGCCCATTGTCATTTCTTCCAAAACAACTACAAGAAAGCCTTGATTACAGCTCTAAGAATAATAGTTAACACAGTAATGTGTTCACTGTTCACAAGCAGCAAAGTGTTTGTTTCTCAGGACAGTAACATACATTGAAGCCCCCTCTCATTACATTAGCGTTACGAAATCAGCTGATGTTCGTACAAAATCTGAGACCATTTAGACAACATGTAATGTTTTTTGTTTTTTTTAATAGTTCTGTTGCAATTTGTATAGCTTAATAGCTCTTGCCCTCAAAGCTTTATGACATTATAATTCAGTTATGTATGCGATGCTGCAACCCCTTCGCTACATGAAAAGAAAACAGCTCAACGGTTTCTCCAAGCATCCCAGTTAACCCACTACATTCATCAGCTATGATAGTCAACGAGATGATATCAGGGACCAATCCATTGTACTGCATTTCTCTATGCAGGTGAAAGTCCATTAATTCGTGTTACATGATGGAATTTTTCTTACTTGCTAAGCCTTGATTGTGTTTGGGATTCAAACAGCTTCTCAATTTCCAATCACAGTTTTATTATTTCTTTCCGTTTTCTTCCCCTGTTGATTAAAACATGAGCAATATAGTCAGTTTAATTTCACCCATTGTTGCTCACAACTTATGATCAGAACTTTGATGCACAAAGAAATTGAAAACAGAAAAAATCACAAGAAAAAGCAGAGGTTTAGGGTTATGGTGAAAAGCATCAGTCATCTATATAGTTAAGTAAAGGATAGCACTCCTCAACATAAACCATAGCCTCCACCAGTCCATCATCAAAACATTGACATCAAAATAGCAAAGAGGCACATACCATCATACTCTAGAAAATACTTTTGAAGCAAAGCTTTGTCCGTATCACTAACATCACGAGTCGTGAGCAAGCCGAGAAATAAAGAGGCAGTGTCAGCGTCAGCTGCAAAACTTAGGCTTCTCATAATACGAAGATGATCCAAAGCCATGGCGATATCATTAGTATTAAGAAATCCTTTGATTATAGTATTATACGTGCGTTCACTTGGAGGACATCCTTTGTCCGCCATCTCCTTTAAAAGTTTTGTTGCATCACGTAACAGCCCTTGCTTACATAGCACTTTGACCATTGTAGTATAGGTACGTACATTAGGCTGCAACCCCTTCGCTACAAGAAAAGAGAACACCTTTGCTGCTTCACCAAGTCGCCCAGCTTCACAAAGGCCATTAATTATGGTATTATACGTAATAATATTGGGGGCCACTCCATTTCTCTCCATATCTTTACGTAAGGAGATCGCCGTATCAATCTGTGCATTTCTAAAAAGACCATCAAGCAATAAACTGTAAGTGACCACATCGGGTGCCACGCCTCGATCTTGCATATCTTTAAAGAGCTGGATTGCAAGCTCGAGTCTGTCATCCTTGCACAAGGCATCTATAATGGTGCTATAAGTGAACACATCAGGGGTTATTTGTGTTCCCTTAAGATGCATGTCCTGGAGCATCTCCAAAGCTTTTTCAACCTTCTTAGACTTGCAATATCCATTGATTAAACTGCTAAAAGTCACAACATCAGGCATGACACCATCTTTCACCATAATATCAAGAAGCTTTTCTGCCTCCTCCATCTCCCACCGCAAACAGTACCCATCCACTAAAGCATTGTAAGTAATAATGTCAGGGTGCTCGCCTCTCTTAGTCATGAGCTCAAAAATATCCCTTGCTTCATTGACATTTCCTTCTTTGCAGTAGCAGTCAACTAAGGTATTGTAGGTGACAATATCAGGAGCAATGTTGTTGTCCAACATCTCAGTCAGCAACCCCTTAGCATCATCCCAATGCCCTAAACTACAGAGTCCTCGAATTAAGGTAGTGTATGTGACGACGTCAGGTAAAATGTTCTTGTCTTTCATCTCTTTGAAAAGACTAAGTGCTTGAGGTAACAATTGGTCTTTACAAAGACAATCAATGATGGTGTTATAAATGACAATATTGGGCTTAAAGGGGGCTTTAGACTCCATATTTCGAAGCAACCGTAAAGCACCAGCATTGTCACCAGAGCGACAAAGGCCTTTGAACATTGAACCGTAAGTCATATGGTCAGGATGGATCCCTAACTTGACGATTTTATCCAACAATTTTACAGCTTGGTCTAACTTATCAGAAACAATAAGACCATTGAGTAAGGTATTGATGATGACAATATCAGGTGAATAGCCAAGCTTAAGGCGCTTACCCAGAAGAGAGAATGCAAAATCAACGCGGCCCAAGGAACAATAACACTTGGCGAGAATACCAATGGAATGCATATCGGGGCGGAGACCGGAGAATTCAAGCTGATTAGAGAAAGTAATAACAGTGGAGAAAGGGGGGTGGGGTTTAACCTTAGACATTGCAGTAAACAGCTGAGTGAAGACGACCATAGAAGGGCGAGGACGAAGAGAGTTCAATTGATGAAATATCGAAACCGGAATATCAATTCTAGTAAACCCTAATCGACATTGTTGTTTAACAGAATCCAGAAATAATCGAGTATCATCAACAGCATGATAAAAACGAAGAGAAGAAGAATGAAACGGAGAGAGATGACGAAAGTTACCGTGTATGAATTTCGCCATGGTAGTCGAAAGTAATTAGGGTAAACAAATTGGGGATGAACAAATCACCGGTTTTTTATAATCAAGGAAACAGATGCAACTCAATTTCAGATAGAATGAAAACGATTCCCCAGTAAACTATGCACAGTGGCTTACCCGAACCGATACAATGTGGGGTCAATTTTAGTATATTTGCTAGTATGTTTCTTTTAAATGTGGGTCTAAAAGACGGAAAATTTTCAAATCAAACAAATTTAACACTAAGAAAACGCGTATCGTCAGATGTATTACAATTTTATGTGTAGTGATCTATTAACAACACTTTAAGAAGTGATTTTGCATGGTTGAAATTGATATAACTCGATGTAACTTGTGTTGCTACAATGTTATTTACGTGTTTTTAATAATGTTGAAATTGAAAATGAAAATAAATTTTCACAATTGGGTTCCATTTGTATCGGCTTCATCACTTTCATGCAGGAAAGGTGCAAAGTCACTCGCTCAACGACTCCAAGTGAGTTTAATAACTATGTAAATTACCTAAACAAAGTCGTCGAGTCACCTCGCCGCTTGTCGGCCGTACAATAGTTTTTCTTTATTCTTCTCTTTACGATTTGACTCAAAGTTGTTGAATGGTTCGCGATTTCTCAAAGAATGCAAATACACTACCCCACTATACAATTAAATTTGGACCACACAAACACTTACCAAAAAAGGAAATAGGGAAAGTATTGTGAATAGACGAAAATAGAAATGGGGAATGTTATTGAGAATAGGAGGGACTACATAACAACGAATGCTTCATCAGATGGCTGGTCACGACACTATGCTCCGAAGAAGAATGAACACCTCTCGACATCCATCCATGAAAAGATAAGTTTAGGTAGGTAAGTAAGGAGTGAATCTTTTCGAAGAGATCTGATTTAACTTTGGAACGATACAAAAGTATGCAAAGAAATCGTACGGAAAAGATAAGTTTAGGTAAGTAAGGAGCTAGTCTCTTCGGAGAGATTCGATTAACTTGGAACGATACAAAGAGCTACGTAGGATTTGACTCTTTTAAGATACGTAGATTATTTCATTACTCTGGAAACAAAATGCAGCATCACCATATTGAATCATGGTGTGGTTGTGGCTAATCATGATTCATGAATCTCAGTGCATCACTGATCTTTTTCCATGTCAGATTACATCCTTGATAATGCAACTACAAATCATACGGAGTAGTACCTAACATTTAACCTCGTTGACACGAAAGTATCTAATGTTTTTGTGTGTCCAAATATCAAAGACTCGTACAAACTAAAGAATTTCATTAAAAGAGTCAAGATTCCGTCAAAATTAATAGAAAACGAATTAAAAATAGTTTAGAATTTCTAATTGCAATTAAAATCTTATACGGAGTACGAATAATAGCATTGTTAATAACTAGTTTAACTTACTCCTCATCCTCTCTTATCCTAAATCTCCCACCTCCTACCCCCTTCATAATCATCGTCTTTAATCAGGTACCCTCGTGCCAACGAAACTAAATGTTAAGTACTAACTGAAAAGAAAACCCTTGTATTAATGTTATTTTGGCTCAAATTATATTTTGTTTATCTTGGTTGAGTTGATTCGTGTCACAACTCACAACCGATATATAGGTATTTTGTTTGAGGGTTTCTATCAATAAGTCTTGCTTGTGACGGCGCGACCTGTCGCAAGCTTGCGACGGGTCAAATCCCCCTCACAAAGAGCAAGTGGCAAGGCAAGTGGGGGACTCCATTTGCACCCACTTGCTCTTTGTGAGGGAAATTTAACCCGTCGCAAGCTTGTGACGGTCGGTCTGTCACAAACGAGAATTTGTGGGTCTCTATTTGCTATCCACTTTCTCCTTCCAACCTTTTCTTTTACCCTTTTCACAAGTTACAAGCGATTAAGTAAGTGAATCAAGTAAAAGCAACGATATTTTAATTTGATTATAAGAGGAGAAGGGAAATTTTTTCTTAAGTAGGCTTTCCACCATACTTATTTACAAATATAGGGTTCTTTCATACTTATTTACAAAAAATGGGTCCACGTCAGCAATTTTTTTTTTTTTTGATGTCTGTTCACTCAGTCGCTGAACCATTCAGCGACTGAGTTCTTTGGTGTATTTTTTTTTTGACCTCAAATATCAGACCTTTGGCAGAAAGTCTCCCATCAAGCTCAAGTTCTCAGTCGCTGAATGGTTCAGCGACTGAGTTCTGTGATGTATTTTTTTTTTTACCTCCAACATCAGACACATGGCCATTTATGCTCACGTTCTCAGTCGCTGAATGGTTCAGCGACTGAGAACTTGGCTGAATCTGTCAAAACACGCGAAACCCCCTTCCCATTGATTGTGAGAGTATCGATACTTGGGGGTGGTTTATGGATTGCATAAGGAAACATGTCACACAACGAGAGGGAATTTGCGTTATATCGGATCGTCATGTAGGTATCATGACGGCAATGTCAAAAGTAGGTGGTGGATGGACCGAGCCACAAGCGTTCCATAGATTTTGTACCCGACATCAAGCATCAAACATAAACACAAAGTTCAAAAGTAATGAATTGAAGCTTGCGTTCCTTTCAACGGCATGCGCGGCACAACGTAAAAGGTTTAACAAAGGCATGCAAAAAATTGGTAGTATTAACCCAAGTGCAAAGGTACTTTTGGAAAGTATCCCACTTAGCAAATGGTCCTTGTGTCATGATGGTGGACACCGTTATGGCATCAAAACAACCAACAATTCGGAATGTTTTAATGGTGTTCTTAAACGTGTTCGTTTTTTACCTATCACCGCACTTGTTAAGGCAACATTTTTTAGGATCAACTCGTATTTTGTAAAGCACCGTGAGGATGCTAACAAAAGGTTGTTAGAGGGATGTATGTGGTCGGAGAAAGTGACTGAAAAGCTTGCTGAAAATGTGAAACGGGCGGCTCATCACAAAGTTACTTGTTATGATGCACGAAGAGGTCTATATGAGGTTGTCACGGGAAGAGGGAATAGACTTGGGAGTGAAGGTAATCATGGTCACACAGTCATTCTTTCAGATAGAACTTGCACATGCAACAAATGGCAAATCTATCATATACCATGTTCTCATGTAATGGCAGTTTGTCGAGCTAACAGTATAAGTTCCGATCAATATGTTGATCCATTCTACTCATGTGGAGAGTACCATGGCTCATATCGCTCAAGTTTCCACCCGGTTCCGGATGAGTCATATTGGATGCCATGGGTGAGACCAAAACTGACTCCAAATGATTCCATGAAAAGAGCAAAAGGTCGTCCAAAGTCGAAAAGAATCCACAATGAAATGGATCAACGAGCAACTTCCTCATGTAGTTTATGTCGTGTAGCAGGTCATAATAAACGTAGTTGTCCTTCAAAAGCTAGCTCATCACAAACTATTGAATTTACTATGTAATTTGTAATTCTTGTTTGTAGTTTCAATTTTAATTATGTAGTCAATTACTTTTGTAACCAACCATTTCAATATAATTATGTATGACTTCTATTTTATATTTATTATGTTTTTGTTTTATTTCTTATACATTTTCAATTATGTAGTTTTAATTTATTTCTTCTATATATAATTTTCTATATGTACACCCCGAAAAATGCCAATTTCTAGTAAAATTATTTACAACACTTTTCCGTAGCACTTAAGTTTTTAAAATAGGAATTTTTGTTCCGAATCTTATTTTGAAATTCCGCGTTCGTATTTGGAATTTTTGAGGGATTCCATGAAAAGACCGTTTTTTAGTCATCTTTGACTTTTCTTGACTTTTAAGTCGTCTTTGACTTTTCCTTGACTTTTTAAAGTCGTCATTGACTTTTTCTTGACTTTTAAGTCGTCCTAAACTTTTCTTGACTTTTAAGGCATCTTCGACTTTTCTCGACTTTTCAGTCAACTTTGACTTCCGTTGACTTTTCCCGACTCGTCTCATAAGTATGAAGACCGAAATTTTATTTAAAAAAATAATATTTTTGATTTATTTTTATTTAGATTAATTAAGATTTATCATAATTTAATATAATTATTTTGAATTTATTCGGAATTTAAAGAATAACTTTTACGGTTTTAACCGAACGTCATTTAACTATTCCCGACGCATCGGAATCCGCGCAACAAAATCGCAACTCGCCTTTTGGCATGATCACGCGCCCATGTCATCGTTTTCCACTCACATGATAGTTTTAGATTCTTTTGATTCAAACTAATAATAATATCTAGATATTTATTTACTTTATCGATCAGTTAACGAAAATTACGCAAATCGTTTACAAAACTGACCCGATATCACCCATACCACACGGTTTTTTCTTCCTCTCTTAGCCTTGATATTTTATTTCTTTTCATTATAATAACATAATATCTTGATATTTAATTCAATTAACTTAATATCTAATTAATTACGGTAATATAATTATTATACCGGGTCAATTCCATAACCACAATTTCAAAACCCAACTCACTAGTTTGCTCTATATTACACGACACTCCTCAACCCACTTTACTCACAAACAACTTTTCACTTTACAACAAATCAAAATAAGATCAAAATATCGCTTTCTTTAATCGTTCTTCGTGTTCTTCGTCGTTCATCATTTGTTCTTCATTGTTCTTGAGCAAAACCTTCATAAAATCTTCATTTCTTAATTAAATCCTTCCTAATTTATATTTCTAGACTCGCCTCTTCGCTCCTCATCTTCACGTATGGTTTAATTTCAATTCCGTCAAGATCGTTTTCAACACTTTAATTATGGAAATTCATATTTTTAGTTCTAATAATGTTTTCTTGTCTTTTCTTATAGGGGAAGATTTTGAAGACGAGTTTGGAGACTCGTATATTTTGTGTGAAGATTAGTAGAAGGGTTTCTTATATTATACTTCTTATTATTATTTTGGTGCTAAGTGTTTTGCTAGCTAAGGTAACAATTCCGTTTTACTCGACGAAATAATGTCACATAGCCTATAGTTTTTGGTTCATGTTATGGTTTTTATGGTTTTAGTTAGTAACATAGCTTTAGCCTTTGTTTCTTTAGTTTTTGGTTCATCTTTGTTTTAGTTCATGTTTTTATGATTTATGGAATTTTGGTAGTAATATGATAAGGAGTTGTTTTATCATGTTGATGAATTTTGATGATTTTTATTAAGTTATGATTTTTATGTTGTTTAGGAAATTTTTCATATGTTAGTGTTCTTGATGAATTTTGATGATTTTTAGTAAGTTATGATTTTTATGTTGTTTAGGAAATTTTTCATATGTTAGTGTTCTTTATGAATTTTGATGATTTTTATTAAGTTATGATTTTTATGTTGTTTAGGAAATTTTTCATATGTTAGTGTTCTTGATGAATTGGGATGATTTTTATTAAGTTTTATGATTTTTTTATGTTGTTTATGAAAATTTAATAGTTTCGTGGTTCCTTTGCTGAATTTTGATGATTTTTATTAATTATTATTTTTATGTTTTTTAGAAATTTTTTAATAGGTTTTTGTTGTTCTTGATGAATTTGATGAGTATTCATATAATGATTTTGTATGAGAGGTTAGATTGTTGTTAAAATTTGTTTGTGATTAAACATGTTTGAAATATTTTGGGTAGTTTGTGGATGTTGGGAACCGTGTAGGGTGGCACTAAACCGGACCAAACCAGACCGGTTCAGGCCGGTTCAGACCCGGGCTGGGTTGGTCAAGGTGGGTCCGGGTTTTGGTCTTCGGGTTGTGTCGATGTTTGATTGTTATGTTGTGGTTTTAACGGGTTTTAATTATGATAAGCATGCGGGAAATAATTAGAAACGGTTTTTATTAAAATTGTCAAAACAGCCTTTTGTAGCCAAAACAGGCCCGTGGGCCCATCCAGGCCCATGTGGGGTCCGGCCCAACTCAGCCCGTGGGTCCCACTTTGGGACTTGTGACGGTTTTTGAGTTATCGTCATTTTTATCGCGTTTTGTAATAATTAGCAAGCGAGAAATATTAATAAGTAAAATATTTAATTACAAAGGTTTTTCATTAAATTATTATTTCTCACATGTTAGAAATTATAAGACGAGACCGTAGTTTAAGTTAATCTCCTTTAAGTCAAACGGGGTTTTGGGTATAATATAATCTAATTCACATGTTAGAAGTTTTAATAGAATAACATGTAATGAATATGGTGATTTTATGTCTATGTGATAAAGACTCTGTTTCTAGCCGGTTTGATCCAACGGGTTTGGTCAAACTAAGATCTAGTCAGCCCCGATTTGACTGATGACCCGTCGCGGGACTCGGGTCGGGGATTTGTCTTCAAGTAAAGTTTTATTTACTTATTGAATGAGCCTTAGTAGATATGAGGCGATATGATATATGAACATGATTTATTTGCAATTAGTCACATGATAGGATGTTTTTTCCTGTGGACTGTTTTTATTAATATGTTGGTGTCGTGTTTTGACTAAGTACCCATAGAGAATTATAGTTATGGCGTCTGACCTACTAAGTTAATTTTTTTTTTCCCTAAAAAGGTAGCTTACCAGACATTGATAGCCCGTACAGCTTTAACGAGCATATGGAGTTCACATCCTTGAGACTGTGTGTCCGGCATGGGGGCTTATCTCCAATCGGGGCATTGCTGCCTGATCCGTTTGGGGATGGAGCCAGCTTAAGTACTAGCCATCTCTGCTTAGGGGGTCGCCTAGTAGAGTTTCTTGTGTACTTCTGGTCACGAGACGGGGAATGTAATAGCTGTTGTCGCTAGGTCTGATCAGTCTAGGACTAGGATGTTTTCCTACCTTGTGGTATAGCCTCGAGTTACAGAAGTCGACTATCGGCCGTGCTAAGAACTTATGCCTGTTTCTAGAAGTATCAGTCTTTCATGTTTGTATGATTCTATGAATCTTAGAAGGTGAGATGCAAGCCGGCTAAGGTTGATAGAGTTTGGATTACCGGTTGTTAACTGATTCACATGATATTATGTTTGATTAGGGGTTGAGTGTATCATGGCCATGTTAACGGTAACCTCTGAGCTAGCATACCAGCTTCCCTACCTCGTGTTATAGTTTATTATCGGAGTCACATGATAGCTTTCATATGCTAGGTTATATGTTAGTTAATTGTTTCATAACATGAAAAGCATATCATATATGTTTAAGTTTTGTATTTTCTTTATACATTGCTTTTATGTTATTAATGTTTCATTAAACTCGACATTTCGTGGCTGGGAGAACTCGGAGTTACTCCCCACTGACTGTGGCTTCCGTGTTTATATTTAATGCGGTCGAACAGTTGGTGATGCATATTTGGGGTACATTGACGAGCTAGCGAGCGAAGTATTTACCTTGGACCTATATTCGGTTCTTAGATTGTATATTATTATACACTCTTTTATTTCCGTATTTATACGGGAGATATGTCTCCCGTCTTGTATATTTCTTTTGTATAATATTATTTCCGTTTTGTAATGACCCTGTTTATTTATGACACCTTCATTATGTATTTAAATTATTTTTTTCTTTCCGCAAATTTGAGGGTGTCACAGCTACGGTGGTATAAACGGGGATTGCAATCAAAATGCTACCGTATAAAATAATGGAAACCTTTTCCATGATTGAACGGATTTATAAGTTCATAGAAGAAAAATAATTGTCATTGTGCGAATAATAATAAATATCAACGGAAAATAAACATTCATTGCTTATATATATTTTACTTGTAAAAACAATTTTAAACAAGTCACTCATATAATGACCCCTCTCGAAATTACATAAGTGATTCCAAGACCCATCTTTAGACAAAAAATAGTCATCGCATGCTACCTTTATCTAAAAATGGTAAGTCAATACTTGACTAATTCTACACTTAGAACTCTTGGTTGACGGATTTCAACTAAATCCATCTCCTAGTCCCAAGATAACGCTTATCTCGTTGAGTCCAATCCAATTTTGCCTTGTGATCGCATCACCCTACTTACCCGAGGTAAAAAGGGACCCACGAGCGTGGTAGCCCTAATGAACACGGGGTTCATAGGTGTTACTAATTGGTAAGGCTAAATCTCAATTTTTTAAGTTATGTGAGAGGTCTTGTCAATTTTGTTATTAATTCCCTATAAGCGAACTAAGTCGGTGAATTGTGAATAACGTTGAATTGACAATAACGGTAAATAAAATGCATGTGTGACGATTTTGGCATGAGCGAAAATAAAGCAAGCAATCAAGCAACAATAAAATCCTAGTATGGCCACCTAGCTAATCAAAATTAACTAGATAGTTACAAATTCGGAAACCAACTCCTTGGTCCCTTGCCTCTTCACTTGGAACATCTTCCAAAATGGCACCGTCTTGAGGGAGTCACCGGTCTTCATAAAAATAATTACAAATGTACAAATATACAAATTCCTATTATACATTTATACTATAAAATAAAATTATTAAATTATACAAACCGGCGATACGAGATCGCAATAAAATTACAACCAAAACGTTATTCCCTTACATTACGGGAAATAACGATAAAAATTAACTAGGCCATACTAGGTACAAAATTTGCATAAATTATTAAATAAATGACATTCATTCATTCAAACATAAATAAAATAAATTGCTGCAAAATTCATGCCAAAATCGTCCTAAGTTCAATTCATGCTCATTGTAGCTCGATTTCTTCCGGGATTCATTGATTTTTAACCATTAAAAATCAATATCAACATTTAAATCGCATTTAAATTCAAACTAATTAACTAACCTGTTTTAGAACTCAAAATTAGTCACTACTAATTTTGTTGGTCATTAATTAAATCGATTTGATTTCATTTGCTAAATATTACGGTTTAATCATAACAATTATGAAATAAAACCAAAATAAAAATAAACATCATAAAATTTGAAACCAAAAATTTTGTACATTCTGGAACAATTCCAGGAACTATAAAAATAAAAAACATTTGCTCAAAAAATTTAAATTAATTTTATGAACAAATAGCTTTGTATTTAATGGTTTTATCAAATAAAAACATTAGATATAGTAAAACAGTGAAACAAATTATGAAATTTCACCAAGAGTATCAACATCATAATTTTAAATGTACAAAAAATTTTCAAGACCATAAATGGACGTTTCAATTTTATGAACATTATAATCTCATATTATCGACTTTTATCGTATAAAAATCAATAAACATGCAATACATAAGTAAAAATCACGAAATTTTACATACAATATGTAAGAAATGCATGTGAGATCATATTAAAATTTCATGGCCAGAATCAACATGCAACTATTTTTAGTTAACTTTTAACTCATAAAATGCATGTTAACTCGGTTTAAACGCCAAAAATCAAAATAAATAGCAAATTAATCCCTAAAATCACGAAATTTGACCACAAAAATTTTGAGGTCAGTAGGTATACATGCACCAAAAATTTCGTCAGAATCGTATTTTAACTCAAAATCTTTGATTTATTAGTTATCTTATAACTTTAACAAAAATGTCCAAAATGAACATGCATGCTACAAGCTAGCTCTGATACCAATTGAAAGTCCATAGACCTTAATTAGACTCCTCTAATTATTTACTAAATTACTTATTAATTTAGTTTATAATGATCTATGTAACATGCATGCAAATATAAAGACATTTATATAAAAGAAGAAATTTCCTCACATTGATATGGAAATTATATGGGCACAACAAGAACTCCTTCTTGTTGTTCTTGAGCTATAAATATGGATGAACACAAATAATCCCCAAAGTAGAAGATCTCCTCTAAGTTGCACCAAGATTAACCCAAATAATCTACCCTTATTATTAACTAGATAATAAGCTAGATATTATTCTACTAATATTATGACTATATTACTACACTAGTAATACTTAGTAAATATTAGTATATGAGAGTTTTTAGTGAGAAGAAGAGTTTTTAGAGAGAAGTTAAACAAATTGAACAAAAATGAAGTAAGTAGAAAAATGAACACAATGGCCATTTTAAGGCCATTTGGCCGGATGTTTTAGTCCACAATTGGACTATTATTTTGTTCAATTTTTGTCACATGCATTAGAGTGGAGTGTTGTAGTATATATGATGATTATTCTTACTTGTAATGTCACTTTCATAAGTAACTAAATAGTAAAAACAAGAACTAAAATCATCACCTTTGAACTACAACATAACCGGCCCATTTTGGCCTAGTTGGATCCATTTTGAGTTTTGATATTTGTCTCACAAATACTTATTGATCATATGGTTAATTATCTTGTATAATTAAGTGTTAATTTGATCATATAACAATTATATGACTCAATTAAATAAATAATATGTACTTAACATTTTAAGTAATATTTTACCATTATATCAATATAT
>JAIUZE010066312.1:0-28289 GCA_022085475.1 Heliosperma pusillum
AATATACAAATATACAAATTCCTATTATACATTTATACTATAAAAAAAAATTATTAAATTATACAAACCGGCGATACGAGATCGCAATAAAATTACAACCAAAACGTTATTCCCTTACATTACGGGTAATAACGATAAAAATTAACTAGGCCATACTAGGTACAAAATTTGCATAAATGATTAAATAAATGACATTCATTCATTCAAACATAAATAAAATAAATTAAATTGCTGCAAAAATTCATGCCAAAATCGTCCTAAGTTCAATTCATGCTCATTGTAGCTCGATTTCTTCCGGGATTCATTGATTTTTAACCATTAAAAATCAATATCAACATTTAAATCGCATTTAAATTCAAACTAATTAACTAAACTTATTTAGAACTCAAAATTAGTCACTACTAATTTTGTTGGTCATTAATTAGATCGATTTGATTTATTTGCTAAATATTACGGTTTAATCATAACAATTATGAAATAAAACCAAAATAAAATATAAACATCATAAAATTTGAAACCAAAAATTTTGTACATTCTGGAAAATTCCAGGAACTATAAAAAATAAAAAACATTTGCTCAAAAAATTTAAATTAATTTTATGAACAAATAGCTTTGTATTTAATGGTTTTATCAAATAAAAACATTAGATATAGTAAAACAGTGAAACAAATTATGAAATTTCACCAAGAGTATCAACATCAGAATGTAAAATGTAAAAAAATTTTCAAGACCAGAAATGGACGTTTATATTTTATGAACATCATAATCTCATATTATCGACTTTTATCGTATAAAAATCAATGAACATGCAATACATAAGTAAAATTCACGAAATTTTACATACAATATGTAAGAAATGCATGTGAGATCATATTAAAATTTCATGGCCAGAATCAACATGCAACTATTTTTAGTTCACTTTTAACTCATAAAATGCATGTTAACTCGGTTTAAACGCCAAAAATCAAAATAAATAGCAAATTAATCCCTAAAATCACGAAATTTGACCACAAACATTTTGAGGTCAGTAGGTATACATGCACCAAAAACTTTTCGTCAAGCAGAATCGTATTGTACTCAAAATCTTTGATTTATTCGTTATCTTATAACTTTAATAAAAATGTCCAAAATGAAGCATGCATGCTACAAGCTAGCTGGATACCAATTGAAAGGTCCATAGACCGTTAATTAGACTCCCTAATTATTACTAAATTACTTTTAAATTAGTATTTAATGATCTATGTAACATGCATGCAAATATAAAAACATTTATATAAGAGAAGAAATTTCATCACATTGATATGGAAAATATAAGGGCACAACAAGAAATCCTTCTTGTTGTTCTTGAGCTACAAATATGGATGAACACAAGTAATCTCCAAAGTAGAAGATCTCCTCTAAGTTGCAACAAGATGAACCAAATAATCTACTCTTATTATTAACTAGATAATAAGATAGATATTATACTACTAATATTATGAATATTTTACTACACTAGTAATACTTAGTAAATATTAGTGTTTGAGAGTTTTCGTAAGAATATGAGGTTTTGAGAGAAGTAAGAAAACAAAGCACAAAAATGAAGTGATAAAAATGAGCAACACTTGATCATTTTATAGGCCATTTTGGCCGGACTTCACAAGCCAAAATAGGGCTCTTATTTTGTTCATTTGATCACATGCATTAGAGTGGAGTGTTGTAGAACAAGTGATGATTGTTTACTACTTGTTATGTCACTTTCATAAAGTAACTAAAGAGTAAAAATAAGAACAAAATCATCACCATGTAACTACTAGCCAAACCGGCCACAATGGCCTTAGTTTGGTCCATTTTGATTTTTGATATTTGTCTTACAAATACTTATTGATCATATGGTTAATTATCTTGTATAATTAAGTGTTAATTTGATCATATAAAAATTATATGACTCAATTAAATAAATAATATGTACTTAACATTTTAAGTAATATTTTACCATTATATCAATATATAATGGGTCCCACAATGCTTAGTTAATTTATTTTTACAACTCCTTGTAAATATAATTAATTAATTACCTCTATCTCAAAACCTCAACTAATTTAGTAATTTAACGATTAATTACTAAGTTAAATCTTATTTAATCGTATTAAAATAAGATATAAATTTATTAGTCAATTATCGCATAATTGAAAAATAAGCTTAATCGAATTTGAGTTCTTAACTCATTTTCTAATAATTAACTCTCGTACATATCGAATATATGTAAAGTACTAATTAACTGTATCGTATACAAATAATTAGTTACTATTTGGATTTCATCCTTTAGGTGTGACCGAAAGGGATCAGTTGATCACCGCCGTCAAACGACAATAACGTCAAACTCTAGTCATCCAACCGTTATTGATTTACGTTAATCAACTGACTAATCATATATATAGTCAATAAATATCCCAATTATATTCCATAATAAGATTTATTATGTGGCGCACTTTTGTGGAGGACACCTACTCCAACACATGAATCATCACAAAACACCATTTGATACATCATGTGAGCATCATAACACCACCCACGACATCCAAAGTAAGATTAGACAATCATTTAAGACATTAAACTCATGTTTAAGCATAAGAAGGTATTTCTTCATCAATACTACCAAATTTCCTTAAATTGAAACATATAAGATGGAATTCAACAAGTGAACACATAATAGTCGTGGATTCATACTAGCATAAACTAAAGATATCATCTTTATCATCAAGGCTACTCTAAAACACATAGAAAACCACATAAAATGTGATACCGAATAACTCTTCTACGTTACCTTGATTATGCATTGAAAGTATCAAGGAAACAAGCACAATGTAGACAAAGTAAGCTAAGTTTAGGATGCTCAAAGTTTGTTCTGTTTTGTTTGGATTGAATGCTGAAAGAAGGAGATAGAACCTTAACCAAAGCACAAAGCCAATGGTTGAGGGTTGAACCTTGATCCCAGCACACAGCTAAGGGTCTAAGCTCACTTCCAAGCACACATCAAAGGAAGTTTCTCAAGCACACAGCCAAGACATAATAATAGAAACAAAGGTTTCAGTTTTTGTGTTTACTTCAAATCTACCTTTCATTCATTAGCAATAGGCCTAGTCTTCCCTAAGGTCAGCTTGTGCTAGCCTGAGATCCCAATATTTCAAGGATTTTGAAACAATGCTCCTCAAGATCTTCCCTAAGGTCCTGTTAGTGACTTCTGTCTGCCCATCAGTTTGAGGATGGTGAGAAGTACTAAACAGTAGCATAGTCTTCAATAGCCTCCACAATGTCCTCCAGAAGTGACTCATGAACTTTGTGTCTCTATCTGAGACAATGCTCCTAGGTACACCATGTCACTTGACAACCTCCTTGAAGTATAGCTCAGCCACTCCCAAGGCATCTTCAGTCTTTTTACAAGCAATGAAATGTGCCATCTTACTGAATCTATCTACAACCACCATGATGGAATCCTTTCCCCTTTGAGTTCTTGGTAGTGCTACAATGAAATCCATGCTGAGATCTTCCCATGGCTTGTTTGGTACTGGGAGTGGTGTGTAAGGACCAGCCTGAAAATGTGCTTTGGCTAGCTGACAGGACCTGCATCTCTTGAGAGTATCTTGCCCATCACTAAGCATTCTAGGCCAATAGAACTGATCTTGTAGTATGTCATAGGTCTTTTGTACCCAAAAGTGACCAGCAAGGCCATTTGAGTGAACTTCTTTGACCAGCAGCCCCCTATAAGGTCCCTTAGGTACACATAGCCTATTTCTATAGAATAGGTAGCCTTCATGGGCTGTGTATTTGCTCCCTTTCTTAACTTGCCCTTCCTGATGCACCTCCCATTCATCCCTGAAATCTGGGTCTTCCTGATAGAGCTCTTTCATGAATTCAAACCCCAACACCCTTTGTTCCATGAATGTTAACATCACAGATCTTCTAGACAGTGCATCGGCTACAATATTGTTCTTGCCCTCTATGTATTTGCTGGAAAATGAGAAGGATTGCAAGAACTCCACCCATTTGGCATGTCTGGGGTTGAGTTTATGCTGCCCATTGATGTATTTGAGGGCCTCATGATCAGAATGCAGCACAAATGGCTTAGGTTTTAAGTAATGTCCCCAATGATTCAATGCTCTCACAATGGCATAGAACTCCTTGTCATATGTGGAGTAGTTAAGCTTAGCCCCATTTAACTTCTCACTGAAGTATGCAACATGCTTCTTCTCTTGTGTAAGCACAACTCCTATGCCAAGGCCAATGGCATCACACTCTACCTCAAAGAGTTTGTTAAAATATGGTAGAACCAATATTGGAGATTTGCACAATAGCTCCTTGATCAAGTTGAAGGACTTCTCAGCTTTATCACTCCACTTGAACTCTCCCTTCTTCATGCACTCAGTAATAGGGGCCATGATTGAGCTAGCCCCCTGTATGAATCTCCTGTAGAAAGAGGCTAACCCATGAAAACTTCTAACATCAGTAACAGTTTGAGGGAGGGGCCATTCCTTGATTGCCTTAACCTTCTCAGGGTCAACTGCTACCCCTTCTTTAGAAATGATGAACCCAACGAAGTGAACCTCATGCTGCATGAAAGTGCACTTTTCCAATTTGCCATACAGTTTGTTCTCCCTTAGAACCTTAAACAATAATCTCAGATGCTGCATATGTTCTCCCTTAGTTGAGCTATAAACAAGAATGTCATCAATGTAAACCACCACACATTTGCCTAAGTATGGTCTTAGGGCTTCTGTCATCAACCTCATGAAGGTACTAGGGGCATTAGACAACCCAAAAGGCATTTCCAACCATTCATAGAGCCCATGTTTAGTTTTGAAAGCTGTTTTCTACTCATCTCCTGCTCTTATCCTTACTTGGTGATAGCCCTGCCTTAGATCAATCTTTGTGAACACTTGAGCCCCACTCAACTCATCCAGAATATCATTAAGTCTAGGTATGGGGAACCTATACTTAATAGTAATGTTGTTGATGGCTCTACTGTCAATGCACATACGCCAGGTCCCATCCTTCTTTAGTACAAGCAAAGCTGGTACAACACAAGGGCTGAGGGACTCCCTGACATAACCCTTGTTTAGCAGCTCACCTACTTGAAGCTGGAGCTCTTGTGTAGCCTTAGGATCACTCCTGTAAGCTGGCTTGTTGGGTGGTGCAAGCAGGATCGACCATGGGCCTTGATACACGAATTGGGTGCCAAAAGCCACAAGCATGACCCCAAGACTCCCTCAGATGGAAGCTCGAGTCACAAGGTCCAAACAACAAGCCATGGCAAGCTAAAATCAAGCCAAACTAAGCTAGGACATTGGGGAAGACAGTCCAAAGCTCACCAAGCCATGCCAAGGCTCAGTTCAGTCCATATTCCCTACACAATCCAGAAACAATGCCAGTCAGAGTTCAACAGACCAGTTAGCAAACCCAGCACCAATGAGGTACACAAGAGCATCCCAGCCACCCCCACCATGGCCCACCATCAAGCCAACCCATTAATCAACAAGTTTGTCCAGGAGAGTTCCTTTAGAAGTCTAGCAAAAACTCAAGTTACAAGCATACCAAGCTAGAGTCCAATGAGCATCATAGCAGAGAAAGTACAAGTCCAGTTGTGATTTCCTTTTGTCTAAGTCAACTTGTCCTCATCCAAGGCAGGTTTATCTAAGTTCCAATAAGAGTAGAGAGTCCCAAGGAGCAGCAAAACACCCAGAGCAAGGCAGCAAGACAACAAGAACAATAGATTTCCATTTCAGGAAAAATCCAAAAGCTGCTTTATTACTTTTGCATCAGTCTGTTTTTATGCTTTTGTGTCTGTACTTCCTAGTTGTTAAACTCGTCCTCTTGTGAGGCCCTTAATTAGTGTCTGTTGTAGTAGTTCAAGTCCAAAGTTGGCCCTTGGATGGACTTTACATCCAAAGGTTCACAAGTGTATCAGCCTCCCTATATAAGGAGGTCTTTGTGTGTTGTTTTAAGGAGACTTTTATGAATGAATTAGCTTGAGAAACTTCTCAAATCTTTCAAATTTGTGCTAAGTGCTGTAGTTTGAGTCAAGCCTTATACATCTTCAAGGTGTCTGATCAGTGTCTTGCTTTGTGAGTTAAGTTAAGTTTGTGCCTTGCTGTGACTAGCTTGCTTGCTGATTGAGTCTAAGTCTAGGGTGTTTGTGCAGTGTTGTAATACTTTAAACCTGTCTCAGAACTAGTCTTTGAGTCCCTTCTCTTGTGCCATGCTGTAGGGAAGTTTCTCTAATTTATATCTTTGAGTTTCAACTAATACAAGCCACCCTCTCTAAAACAACATCCATTTCTGTTTATAATTGTTCTCAGTTTGAGTAAGCCTAATCAAGCATCCCTTAAACTTGCAAACCTGAGTAGTTTACACTCCAAATTGGTTATCAGAGCTTTGGTTGAGAGTCTTAGTGAGTTCCTTTTCCCTAACTACATTTAAAAACACAAAAACAACCCAATGAGTGAAGAGAGAATCACCAACTTAGAGACTATGGTAGAAGGCATAACCAGAATTGTCACACAACTCACAAGGGCTGTAAATGAGGCTCTTGATGGCAATCTTGCCATAGGAGGAAGAGGCAGAGGATGTGGAAGAGGCCAAGGAGGAGGCAGAGGAAGGCCACCTGATGATGAAGAGTATCCAGACTCAGATGACTCAACAAGGAGCAGGGCTTCCATCCACAGGCACATAGACACGCATCTTAAGGTAGACATCCCTGAGTTTTCTGGTAGTCTTAATCCTGATGATTTGTTAGAATGGTTAAGAGAAGTAGAAAGAATCTTTGAGTACAAAGGATATAATGATTCTAAGTCTTTTAAAGTAGCCATCCTTAAACTGAAAGGGTATGCTTCTCTTTGGTATGAAACCATGGAAGGGTTAAGGGCTAGGGAAGGTAAAACCATCAAGTCTTGGACTAAACTGAAAAAGAAACTGCTAGACAAGTTTGTTGCTAAGGATTACACCCAGGATCTGTTTATTAAGTTGTCTAAGTTGAAACAAGGGGATAAACCTGTTGAATCCTACTTGAGAGAGTTTGAACAGCTCACATTGCAATGTGACATAAATGAGAAACCTGAGCAAAGGATTGCTAGGTACTTAGAAGGTCTAGATAGGAGCATTGCTAACAAGGTTAGGATGCAACCTCTGTGGTCATTTGATGATGTTGTTAACTTATCTCTGAGAATTGAAAAGATAGGAAAAACTAAGTCTGTTACACCAAAACCTGTTAGGCCTTTTCAAACCAGACCTTACAGTGGGTTGAGAACCATTGATACCCCTAAGACAGCACCCCCGCCCACCTTAGACAAGGGAAAGGGCATCATGGGTTAGAAACCAAGCACTTCAATGACTGAGAACAGAATCAGATGTTTCCAATGTCAGGGTTATGGACATTTCAGGAAGGATTGCCCTTCTAAGAAGACCTTAACTATAATGGAGGTTGAGACTTGGGAAAAAGAAGGTCTAGTTGAGTATGAGAGGGATGAGCCTGAGGTTGAAGAAGTGGTGAGTGAGGAGGAAGAGCCTAGTCAGGAGGCAATAGTGGCACTCCCTGACACATGCCACAGCTTGGTTCTATGGAGGGTAATGCATTCACAACAGATACCTTTGGAGGAGGATCAAAGGTCCCTCATTTTCAGGAGCAGATGTACCATACAAGGGAGGGTTTGTAACCTCATCATAGATGGAGGAAGCTGTACCAATGTGGCCTCAGTCACTATGGTTGACAAGCTGAAGCTAAGTACTCAAGAACACCCTCACCCCTATAAGTTGAGATGGCTGAGTAAGGGAGCAGAGGTTAAGGTGGACAAGCAATGTATGGTCCCATTCTCCATTGGAAGTGTGTACAAAGATGAAGTGATGTGTGATGTGGTTCCAATGGATGCCTGTCACTTATTATTAGGAAGGCCATGGGAGTTTGATAAAAGCTCCATACACCAAGGAAGAAGCAACACCTATTCCTTCAAACATGGGAGCAGGAAGGTGACATTAGCCCCTTTGCCACCTCATCAGAAGAGTTATGGGAGTCCCAGTATGGCTGAAGACTTTAGTGGAGTCTTGTTTCTATCTGAATCAGCAATGGTCAAAGAGTGTAGTGAGGAACAACCTGTATTGATGCTGCTATCAAAGGAGGTTCAGGAAGGGGAGTCTAAGGTAATCCCTGCAGAAGTTAAACCCCTCATTGATCAATTCAAGGAAGTGTTCCCAGAGGAACTTCCTGATGGCTTACCCCCTTTGAGAGGAATTGAACATCAGATAGACCTTGTGCCAGGGTCTGTACTACCTAATAGACCAGCATATAGATGTGATCCTAAGGCTACACAAGAGCTGCAGAAACAGGTTGGAGAGTTGATGAGTAAAGGGTTTGTAAGGGAGTCCTTAAGTCCATGTGCTGTGCCTGCTTTATTGGTTCCTAAGAAGGATGGGACTTGGAGGATGTGCATAGATAGCAGGGCTATCAATAACATCACAGTCAAGTATAGGTTCCCTATACCTAGGCTTGATGACATGCTGGATGAGTTGAGTGGGTCAAGATTCTTTTCTAAGATTGACTTGAGGCAAGGCTACCATCAATTGAGGATCAGGGAAGGAGATGAGTGGAAAACAACCTTCAAAACAAAACATGGCCTCTATGAATGGCTTGTCATGCCTTTTGGTCTATTGATACGAGTACATATACGGGTCATTGGAGGGACGGGTTCAATGCAAGTCGGAGATCAGTTTAAGGCATTCCGATGATTATTTTGGGGTTGGCTAAATGAATCTCGGAATGATTCAATGTATCTCGAGCTTTCATTGAATACGGAGCCATTGAAGCCGAGCAAGCCTGATGCAACATTCTAATGGACTGTGTCATAACTGGCATTTACATAGCAAGATTGATGCAACGGTTTAGTGGACTGAGTCATAGCTGTCATTTACACCTTGTTTTATTATCATTTAAAGTCTTATTATTTCTGCATTTGTGTCTAATAATATGGCTGTTAGAGGGTCATAAATAGGAGTTAATTATAGTCATTAAGCTAGTGTTTACTACCTAGTTTGTGGTTGCATAGGATTCTATTTTATAGTTATTGTAGGGCTGCTAGAATAGGTAAGTTTTAGCCTAGTTAAAGAGCCTCTTTAAGAGTCTTAATTAGGTAGTTATTACCATGTTGTGACAGCCATAATAGGCGTGTGATAATGGCTATTTAAGGCCTTGTTTTGTAACATAAGATTAACATAAGATTTTGAATAAGAAAAAGAATTTCCTGTCTGCAAATTAAAGTTGTTAATTGTGAGAACATGAGTGTTTGAGCGAGTTCAATCACAGCTTGAGAGTTGGGACGCGTATTCCAAAACTTAAGAACGAATCATTCGACGCGTATTGAGTGATTTCCCATTGTTAATGCTATAGGTCTAGCTTTGGCAAATATCCCGATTACAAATCATGTCCTATTCCGCTGCTCAATCGCATCATATGGTATCAGAGCTTAGGCTCCTGATTTCCTTAAACCAAGACGATCCAATGGGGGGACTTTTCAATCCAAATTTGCCTCCTGTTTTTGATGTTTACGATGATGAAGTTCCATCCAGTCCGGGACGGTACAACCTTTTCAACCAGGCCGAACTGTTACAGTGCATCAACGAACCAGAAGGTGCATCGCTCTTTCACAATGGTTTTACCAAGGAGGATGATCTTGCCATCAATTTCGATTTGCCTCCTATACTCGATTGCACTATCAAAAGCTGTGATCTAACATCAGAAACAAGATGGACAGCCCAAGAGTCTCATGGTTTTCATTCGGAAAACGTGAATAAATCAATTCCGGAACATTATGGTGTATGTTGCACGATTATTGTTAATGATTCATTTCCTTCTAACTTTTTTAATGGCATTTCAGAATCAGTGCGAGGTTAGAATCATTTTTGGCAAAATATGCTTCGGGGCTGTGGGGTTTTCGTGAACAGTGACATAGCACAATGTCCAAATATGCGAGTTTGTGGTTGGAATCAGCAACAATCCTCGAAGGTGTTCAATCCGGGAATTAGGCATCAAATAATGGGCACAAATCAGCAACTTATCTCCACAATGAAAGGTCTAAGAATCGGGACGATTCTTTTTGAAGAAAGGGCGGATGATACGAGTACATATACGGGTCATTGGAGGGACGGGTTCAATGCAAGTCGGAGATCAGTTTAAGGCATTCCGATGATTATTTTGGGGTTGGCTAAATGAATCTCGGAATGATTCAATGTATCTCGAGCTTTCATTGAATACGGAGCCATTGAAGCCGAGCAAGCCTGATGCAACATTCTAATGGACTGTGTCATAACTGGCATTTACACAGCAAGATTGATGCAACGGTTTAGTGGACTGAGTCATAGCCACCTTTTATGACTGAGGAAAGTTAACTTTTGGGAAGATTGAGAAAATGCACCTTTATTGACTGAGGAAGTTAAGTTTCTAGGATTGTGGTGTTCTGCGTTGCAACGGGAGTATGTGACCAAGCCAAGACACGAGCCATGACACGAGCTCAAGACAAGACACAAACTCAAGAAAAGACTCAACATCAAAACAACAACCTACATTCAGACAACACCATGACCAGCTATGACAATGTTCTATTCAGTCCAAGCCACAACCACTTCAAGCCTGCTAAGACAACACCACCACAACCCGAACAAAGCCTAGCCATCCACTTCCCAAGGCTAAGCCACAACAAAGCTCAGCCAACAGCCCAACAAGCCCAACACAACAAAAACAGCCCCCAGCCAAAAACAGCCTATCACAGCCTTTCTAAACAAGGTCCATGGGGCCCCACACAATCAAACAAGCCTAACCCACCCCCAAACCTATGTCTTGGGAAGGTCCCCTACAACTTTCCCCAGGACTTCCCTCCCAAGAAACAAACACACAAAGAGTTAGCTTAGGGACAACTTCAGACTGTCCAGATTTCAGCCTTTTTGCAGTAGTTAACATGTCACTGTCAAACTTTCCTTTTATGATCAAACAAACTCGAGGGCCTTTTAGAAGGACCTTTGGCATCCATCCCACTTCAGTTGAGCTCAAGAATCAAGCTCAGAAGTCCACCCCTCCACCAGTTTCAACCCCAACACACCCATTAAGGCAGATTGTCCTATTAGAATTACTTTTCTGCTTTATCTACTTTATGTCAGTTTCCTGCAAGTTTGTAGCTGTTATTTTGTTTCATGTTGTAAGCCTTTGTGTCCCTAGATATCTCCTAACGTCTGAGTTGTATCCTTGTTGCCTATATAAGGCCTTTACCTAATGAAATGCAAATCAGATTTGAAGTAAAACATAAAATTGAAACCTTGTTTCTGTTGCATCTCTTGGCTGTGTGCTTGAGACAACTTCCTTTGCTTTGTGCTTGGAAGTGAGCTTGGGTCCTTAGCTGTGTGCTGGGATCAAAGTTCAACCCTCAATCATTGGCTTTGTGCTTTGGTTAAGGTCCTATCCTAGTTCTTTGTCAATCAGTCCTAACAGAAACAGAGTAATTGCAAAGTGTCTGAACCTCAATCAAATTGTCATTGTTTTAGTTGTCTTCTGAATAGTTTCAGTGCATTAGGCCTTGCCTAGGGAGGTTTGTGGTGGTATACTTTGATGATATCCTCATCTACAGCAAGAGCAAGGATGATCACTTGAGGCATCTTGAGGCTGTGTTTGAAATACTTAAGGAGAGTAAACTCTTTGGGAAACTTGAGAAATGCACCTTCATGACTGAGGAAGTCAAGTTTCTAGGATATGTGGTATCTGGTAGGGGCATTTCAGTTGATCAAGACAAGATCATTGCAGTACAGTCTTGGCCTATCCCTAAGAACATTACAGAAGTAAGAGGGTTTCATGGCCTAGCCTTTTTCTATAGGAGGTTCATTAAAAACTTTAGCACTATTGCAGCACCCCTCACTGAATGTATGAAGAGAGGAGAGTTCACTTGGACTGAGAATGCCTTGCAGGCTTTCAAACACATGAAAAAGCTTTTGTGCAGTGCACCTATCCTCAGGTTGCCAAACTTTGATTGCCTATTTGAGGTTGAGTGTGATGCAAGTGGAGTGGGAATTGGAGCTGTCCTCATCCAAGAGAAGAAACATGTAGCCTACTTTAGTGAAAAGCTAAGTGGTGCCAAGCTGAACTATTCTACATATGATAAAGAGTTCTATGCTCTTGTCAGAGCTTTAAGGCATTGGAGTCATTACCTAAAGCCCAAGCCTTTTGTCCTACACTCTGATCATGAAGCATTGAAGTACATAGGAGGTCAACATAAGCTCAGTCATAGGCATGCTAAGTGGGTAGAGTTCCTCCAATCATTCACCTTTTATAGCAAATACAAAGAGGGCAAACAGAATGTGGTGGCTGATGCTTTGTCTAGGAGGTACACTCTGCTATCAACCATGGAGCAAAGGGTTCTTGTCTTTGAGTTCATGAAGGATATGTATCAGGAAGATCCAGACTTTGCAGAAGATTGGCTAGCACAGAAAGAGGGAACAAGGACCATTGATTCACCCTACACTCTGCAAAATGGATTCTTGTTCAAAGGAAACAAGCTGTGTGTTCCCAGAGGATCTTATAGGAGTCTATTGATCAAGGAGGTACATGGAAGTGGCCTTGGAGGACACTTTGGGGTTCAGAAAATTGTGGACATACTACAAGATCAATTCCACTGGCCTAAGATGATGGGAGAAGTTCAAATAGTGCTCAGAAGGTGTGGAGTTTGTCAAAAGGCCAAGAGTTCTTTCCAAGTAGGACCTTACATTCCCCTACCAGTCCCATGTAGGCCTTGGGAGGATGTAAGTATGGATTTCATAATGGCATTACCTAGGACAGCAAGAGGGAAGGATTCTATCATGGCGGTTGTGGATAGGTTCAGTAAGATGGCACATTTCATTGCTTGCAAGAAGACTGAGGATGCTGTGAGTGTAGCAGAGCTATACCTTGATGAGGTGGTGAGGTTACATGGAGTCCCAAGGACCATTGTGTCTGACAGAGACACAAAGTTTATGAGCCATTTCTGGAGAACATTGTGGAAGCTACTTAACACTAGGTTGTTGTTTAGTACCTCCCATCATCCTCAAACTGATGGCCAAACTGAGGTGACCAACAAGACCTTGGGAAGGATCTTGAGGTGTATAGTCAGCAAATCCCTCAAGGATTGGGACTTAAAGTTGGCTCAAGCAGAGTTCTCTTTCAATAGAGCTCCATCAGCAGCCACATGCCACCCCCCCTTTAAAGTGGTCTATGGTACTAACCCCTTAATGCTTTTGAGTTTGTCTAATGTGTGCAGGTCAGAGATCCACTATGATGCCAAGAAGAGGGTGGAACAAATGCTAAAACTCCATGAATCATTCAGAAAACAAATTGAGAAAGCTAATGATCTATACAAGAAGAATGCCAAGGTTCCTAAGACCAAGAAAGACATTGCACCAGGAGACCTAGTATGGATCAACCTAAGGAAAGAAAGGTTCCCTTCGAAGAGAAAGAACAAGCTAGAGCCCAGAGCAGATGGTCCTTTTCAAGTCATAGAGAAGATGGGTCCTAATGCCTACAAGATTGATCTACCAGGAGAGTATGCAGTCCATGGAACATTCAATGTGGGAGATCTCAGTCCCTTCTATGAAGACTCTGAGGGGGAGGAAGACACAGTCTTGAGGTCAAGCCCTTTTCAACCTGGGGAGGCTGCAGCAGGAGCTCACCCATGGGGTCTTGATGATCCAACCACAAACAAGACAAGCTTGACCCCTCAGATGGAAGCTCGAGTTACAAGGTCCAAACAACAAGCTATGACAAGCCAAGAGCCAGCCAGGCCAAGCCACACCAATGAAGAAGACAGTCCAGGGTTCAACAACCCATGCCAAACCCTAACACAACCCACATTACCCACACAAAACAGAAACAAAGCCATTCAGGCCCAGACAGACTATTTAACAAACCCTGCATCTAGGAGGTACACAAAGGCATCCCAACCACCCCCACTATGGCCTACCATCAAGACAACCTTCTAAGCTACAAGTTTGCCCAGGACAAACCATTTTGAAGTCTAGCAAAAACCCATGAAACAGACACCCCAAAGCTAGAGTCCAGTAAGCAGCATAGCAGAGACAGTACATGTTCAGATGATGTTTTCTTTTGCCTAAGTCAACTTGTCTTCATCTAAGGCAGGTTTATCTACGTCCTCATAAGAGTGGAGAGTTCCAAGGAGCAACAAAACACCCAGAGCAAAGCACAAGACAACAAGAACAACAGAGTTCTATTTCAGGAAAAATATAAAAACTGCTTTATTGCTTTTTGCATCAGTCTGTTTGTGTCTCTTGTGTCTGTACTAGCTAGTTGTTAAACTCGTCCTCTTGTGAGGTTCTTAATTAGTGTCAGTAGAAGTAGTTTAGATCCTAAGCTAGCCCTTGGATGACTTATACATCCAATGGTTCACAAGATATCAGCCTCTCTATATAAGGAGGTCTTTGTATGTTGTTTCAGTTAGACTTTTATGAATGAATGAACTTTGAGAAATCCCTCAAAGCTATCAAACTTGTGCTAAGAGCTGTAGTTTGAAACAAGCCTGATACATCTTCAAGGTGTTTGATCAGTGCCTTGTTTTGTGAGTCAAGTTATATCTGTGCCTTGCTGTGGTTAACTTGCTTGCTGTTGAGTCTAGTCTAGGGTGTTTGTGCTTTGCTGTAACACTTGAAAACTGTCTCTAAAACCCAGTCTTTGAGTCCTTTCTCTTGTGCCTTGCTGTAGAGGAGTGTCTCTAAGTCATATCCCCTAAGTTTCTAAGCTAAACAACTCACCCTCTCTAAAACAACATCCATTTGTTACTTGCTATTGTTCTCAGTTTGAGTCAAGCTAAGCAAGTTCCTTAAAACTTGTGAGCCTTATTAGTTTACACTCCACAAGCATATCCTGCAGCGGGAATTTAAAGTTGGTGATAAAGTATTATTATTTAACTCCCGTTTGCGTTTGTTTCCAGGTAAACTCAAGTCCAGATGGTCATGACCGTTCACAGTTACCGAGGTAAACAAGTTTGGGTCGGTTACGCTACAAACCGACAAGGGTGAGATTTTCAAAGTCAATGGTCAACGCTTGAAGATCTATTACGATGGAGCATTTATAGGGGTGATAGAGGCCGTCGACCTCTTCACTCTTGATAAATCCCCATGACTTTGAGGTAACACGGTCGTGCGGGACCGCTATAAACCAGCGCTAACCGGGAGGCAACCCGGCATTTACTTGTATTTCATTTGTAAATTTTATTTTTCGATTAGCTTTGTTATTGATGTCATAGTTTAATTAGATTTAGTTTGGATAGTTAATATAGTTGTGCTTTATTGAGTGCGGTGAGGGAGCGATCTAACAATTTTATTGAGTGCTTGCAGCTTATACAATTGGAAGACGCTTTCATAATGAAGAAACGAAAAGAAAGAAAGGAGAACAGAAGAGAAACACGAGGTCAAAGTGAAAATCACAGGTTGCTCGACCGAGCAAGTCACTGCTCGATCGAGTTTTTGATGCAACCACATATCAGCCACTCCAGCATACTCAAAAATCCAGAAAATTTAGGTTGCTCGATCGAGCAGGCTTCCCTTGCTCGATCGAGTCGACCGGTTCAGACCGGTCCGGAGCCTTAAAATCAGGTTTTTCCCAATCTTTTCTCATTCTTCTTCATTTCTTTCGGCAATTCTTCTCTCCCTCACCCTTACTATCTTCATAATACCTCAAGCAAACTCATTCATATCTTCAATTCATCATCAATCTAGCATGAACAATCATTCTTTTACTTGTTTTAAGTTCAGTTTGTGAAGAAATTGGTGTTCTTGCTCCCTTATTTTGCCCAAAACGTGATTTAGGGTTTGTTTCTTATTTCTTCAATTTTGTGCTTCTAATCCATTGTTGTTGCTTCCTAGCTTTGTTATTTAGTAATTATTCACTATTACATTGCTAATTGCTCCGTCTTTCTTGCGTTTTAGACCCCAATTTGAATTTTTTTCGAGTTAGGTTTGCTAATCCGTTTTTTTTGAGCATATAGTTGTGTTTGTGTGTTTTATTTACTTTAATTAGCTATGTCTAGGCAAGAAGGAACTAGTAAGCGTCGTAGAGCACCGCGTCTTGTTCATCAACCCGAAGTAGAGGCGATTCCGAGTAACTCCGATTACCCTTGGATCGTTTTCAACACACAAGAGCAGCATGACCGCTTTGCTTTGCTTATGGGTCGTCCTATGGGCCCTACTCGCTGTGTGTGCCCCAACATTCTTGATTCACTCGGTTTTGGGAATGCCATGTTTGCTATGTTTCACCGAATCGGGTTTGGGGGGCTATATTCCCTTAATGAGCTTTCATACCGACCTTTGACACTAGAATTTTTCAGTTCCTATGATTGGGACGAGACCAATGAAAGTGTGTCTTTTAGGTTGCTTAATCGGGATTTTGTGTTGACTTACGCCGAATTGGCGAATCATTTGGGTCTTTCTATCGGTGACGATGGTACTTTTACTGCTGTTCCTTCCGGCTTTCAAGCCGTTGAATATTTTCGTTTATTTACGGGTCTTCCTGAGGCAGGTGTTAATGCTATGGCGGTTAATGATGTGCAACATCCTTGTTTGAGGTTGTTTTTGCGTTTCTTTAGCCTCCTTTTATTTGCTAGGAAGGACCTTAGTAAGCTTAATTCTCATGAGGTTTTGTTACTTGCATCTTCCCTCAACCCCATGCATGAGAATGATTTTTATTTCAATCCGGTTGGTTTGGTGTGTTTTGCTTTCTGGAGGATCACTTCCGCTACCCAGCATTCCTTAGACTGTGGTGCCTGGGTCACTAGGTTGGCTAGGAGACTTGCTGGGTTTGGGGGAGACCGTAACTACACACCAATGACCCCGCTTCATGCCCCTAGAGTGGACGAGGAGTACTTGCGCCACACCCTTTGCTGGATAAATGCGTTAGGAAATGATAGATTTCAGTGGCGGGTACGGGGGGCCCAGTGCATAGCTCTTCCTGATACCGATAACCGTCTCCCTTCTACGGAGCGGGTGTCTACCCATGATCCTGAGACTGGACCTACCCCTCCTCCTCGTTCTTATGTGGTTCCACCTGAGCTTATTTTTGCTTTAGCCGAGAACCGTCGACCTCGTCGGCGGATCACTCCTTCTACTTCTACTCAGGCTACCACCACCCTGATTCCACGCTTTACACCCACCCCAGCTCCTTACCCTTACCCTCCACCTGCTTACACCTATGATCCAGCTTTAGAGAGGGAGATTAGGATTCACCAAGGAATTAACAATGACTTGGTGATGAGGGGACTTTGGGAGAACTTCATGCGGACCGATCTTAATGCCACTGCTGGTTGGACTCTGCCGAGCTACTACCGAGGTCCGGGTGATGAGACTGGTGTGTTTGATAATTATGGGGTGACTCCTCAGCAGTTTTCCCAGGAGTTTAGTCACGATTATGGTTGCCTGGGTCGTTCTTGGTATACTCCTATCCAACCAGATGCTCCAGTTGGTGGGTTTGGTGACCCGTTTCGGGCTTCTTCTTCTGGTGCTCCTGGGAGGGGAGATGATGATGATGATGATGATGATCAGGCGCAGTAGTGGCCGCTGGTCAATCCACCCATTTTGCAGCTGGTTTGGGGGAGGCTATTCTTCTATAAGCTGGTATTATCTATCCTTGTACTTTCTTTTATTGTATTTTCTTTTAGCTATTTCCCCTTTTCCCTTTGTTAGTTGTGTCCTTTAGGTTGCTGCTGTTGGTTGATATGTGATTGCTGTGCTGTTAGCGTCACACTGAGGACACTGTGACATTTAGGTTTGGGAGAGAGTCTTTATTTCAGTTGTGTGTTTAGTTTATTTAAAAAGAAAAAATCATAAAAATTGAAAAATTTACAAAATCCAAAAACATGTTTTTATTTTATTAGGTCGAGTCTTGGTGAATTGAATAACAATGATGATAATTTGCATTGTTTCTGCATTTGAATCCCAAATAAGTTATCCATGTACATTGTTTTGACTTACTACTTTTTGAAAACAAAGCTCATAGAACAAGTCTTGACCGTTTTTGACATACCTTATGCTAATTAGATTCGGCAATTTTTGTTGGTAAACCACTTAAAATTCTGAGGTCTATAGAGCTTCCTAGGCCAGGAACATCAATAAACTGGTCTCATTGTCTTTAGGCTTGAGTGTGATACTCCTTGTGGAATGTGTAACATCAAATTGCATAAGTGTGACATTCGTTTCTTGATACTATACGCGTTCGTTTGATAAGTGCATGATGAAAGGTGATTCTTTTTGTTCAAATAAGCCTCACATAGCCAAAAAAGACTTGATTTTATACCCTTATTATTGAGTTCTTTATGTTTAGCCATTTTGAACATTTGTAGCCTGTTTCATAACCTATCTAATAACTACATTACTAGAACTTGCCTACCCTATCGGAACAGTCGCAGTTGCATGTTTTTTCTTATCTACTTGTCTACTATGGTTGGGTCGGGATTTCAAAAAGAATATCATTGGGTGTAGTAAGTATGTTGGCAATTGTGTCATTTATTCCCTTTGTTGAGAAAAGTTGTGAAGCAAAAGAAAAAAAATGATGAAAAGAAAAGAAAAAAAAAAAGAGATTTGATTTGAAAAGAAAATAATGAAAAAGAGAAAGAGAAAAAAAGAAAAAAAAAGAAAGAGAAAAATTTGTTGCTTCATTGAGTTATTCAAGGGAAAATGAAAGGGAATTTACTAGAGTCTAATCCATTTTTCAGAGAGCAATATCGATATCTCTCTTGCGTTGTCAAAGTTTAAGATGATTTCTCTAGTTAGTGTTGGTTTGTGCTAGTCTTGTAGATTTGTTTTGGTACGTGTCGTTGCGACTACCGGTCTTAGCCCCACATTTCCATACGTGCCTTGGTACAATCCACTTCTATACCTTCATCCATTAGCCTCCCTTTTTGTCCTAATTCATGTACTTTATAGCGAATGCGTATTAGTTAGGGAAATTACTATCACATTAGAATGCATGCATGTTTCATAAGTTGAGTGAGTGTTTCTATTTCTTTCTATCTTCACAAAACTCACCTTTACATAAACTTATGAGTGTTTGAGTGAATCCGCGAGAATCCGACAAATTGAGCCTTGCAAGATTGAAAGGTATTTGGTTGTGTCTATACTACGGTATCATGTAAAATCTTGGATTATGAGCTACGTTTTCTACTTTCCCGTACCTTTGAATTTGTTTTATTGGTGCAACTTGGTCATTACTTTGTTATAGATATGGATAGCTTGGGATTTGTATGTGCATTAACTTTAGCTTTGAGTTTTTCATTCACCATTTGTATGTTTGTCTTTGTATGTGTTGGTTGCTTTGCTTAGGGACAAGCAAAGGATTGGTTTGGGGGAGTTTGATGATCACTATTTATATACATATTTTATGCTTCCCCTAGTCACAAATAACTCGATTTACCGTCTTTCCTTGCTTATTTCTATGCTATTTTAGCTAGAATATAGATTCTGCCGCTTTTGTTATGTTTTAATGCAGATTGGATGCATTTGGAGCTTTTTGAGATGATATGGAGCATGGCGGAGTTGGATCGTAGAAGCTAGGCACGGAAATCGAGGAAGAAAAGAGAATAAATGAAGAAAAGTCGAAGAAACAAGCTTAAATGAGAGTTGCTCGATTGAGCAGAGTCATGTTGCTCGATCGAGTCGATATCATGGCTGCTCGATCGAGCAGAAGGCCCTTGCTCGATCGAGCAAGCCTTATTTCGGCGGATTTCTCTTGTTTTCCTTAAAGTTTAACCTAATTAGTTAGATCTTTTGTATTATAAAAAGAAATCTCGTCTTTCTTAATTAGACATACTTTCTTATGCTTTTGAATGCTTTATTGCTTTAAATTAGAAAACCTAATTTAGTTTGCTTGCCTCCGGATTTTATTCATCAAAGACGATTGTCTTTAGTTCAACTTGTAATCGGTATTCTTCAATCTTTCTTTGTTATTTAATTAATTACCTTCTAGTTCTTTAATTATTCTTTGTTCATCCTTTCATTGTTGTTAATTATGTTTACTTTAATTATTATTGTTATTGTTTATATCGTTATGAGTAGCTCAATTCCTTTCTAGGGTTGAAAGGGGATCTAGGATTGTTAGAAGGGGTAGATTAATTGATTGAATTGCAATTGCATGGTTATCGTTTGATTATCGTTTTAATTCTAGTTGCTTGATTACTGGCCAGGATTAATTAACTAGTCTCGCGAATTAGGATTGACACCGACCGGGTTAAGACTAAGATAGGCTACGATAATTTTATAGAACTCGTTTAATGATAGCAATCGCATGTTAATCGTAGATCTAAAGGGCATAATTGAATCGACCGATCTTGTGACCTTAGATAACTTTATTGCATGATAATTGATTACTCCCTTATCCCTGAACAATAATCTTAGTGAACCTGAGACCCTAGACTTTTAATCTCATTGTTTTCAACCTTATTAGTTTGCTATTGCTTATTATTAGTTGTTATTATTAGTTGTTATTGTTATTGTTATTATTTATTGTTATTGTTGATTGCTTTTAGTTTAGAACTCAAAATCTCAAATCCCGAATTGTTACTATAGAGACAAACTTAGTTTAACAGATTAGAATACTACCGCCTCCCTGTGGATTCGATACCTTGCTTACCGCTGACTATTAGTTAGTTGTGATTTAGGTTTACTTTGATTAAGGAGACGTGACTTTAACATTATCAGTGTGACCGAAAGGGATCAGTTGATCACCGCCGTCGTACGACAATAACGTCAAACTCTAGTCATCCAACTGTTATTGATTTATTTTAATCAACTGACTAATCATATATATATATATATATATATATATATATATATATATATAGTCAATAAATATCCCAATTATATTCCTTAATGAGATTTATTATGTGGCGCACTATTGTGGAGGACACCTACTCCAACAATCTCCCACTTGTCTAACACAACTGCGCGTCACCAATTCTCTTGTCTCTTTATCACATCTCCCACTCAACGCAAGGTGTCTTAAAGGTCGCACTTGCGATTGGTTATATCTAGAGTGGTTTTCTCAATATGGAGAGTAACTGTCTGACCGGAAAATCTACCATAGATCCCTTTCCGAGCGTGGCCACGCATTTACAGCAACTACTTCTCGAGTGGCCTGAAGATGTTTATACCCAACGTGGGTGGACAATTCCTGTTGACTCATCTACTCTGTATGATGCAGATCACCATGATCCAGAAGATGTCCATCGGCCTCCTTTTACGGCACGACCTAGAACATCAACCAAAACCAATCGGAAACTGCACCGACTCAGATAGACGGTCGCCAGTCAAAAGAATCGACTCATAGGAATAAGATAGAAGACCCTGCCACGACCAGGCATCAATTAATTGATTTAAGGGTCTCTACAAAGGTCACTGTCCGACAGAGTGTCATACAGTCTGCCTATGTAATCGACCAGTCATCTCCATGACCCCATGGTGCTGAACCAACCATCGATCGACTTACAATCTAGTCACTTCGAGACGTCACCTCGTTGAGTGACTAGGGACAAAATACTAAGTTCGTCCTATTCACTTGAATAGGGTCCAACATTGTCTTACAATGTGACAACCCTCGCGAATGCGGAAATAAAACATAACAAGCATGTGATTTATAAAGCGGAAAATACGGTATTTTAAAAACATTTATACATGCAAGATAGAAATACGAGGAATGTCAGTAATTACAAACCAAATATAAAATACTACAAGAGACGTAGTCTCTCAAAATGTTAACCAACAACAAAGTTATTAGCAACTAGCTAATCAACGTCTAGAGGTGTTTCATCCAGGGACAACGCCCGCTAGCTCACACCCGAACCCAAAATACCACAAGCAAAAAGTCATCCAATCAAGCAACCTGTTCATCCATGAAAAACATGAACGCCACAGTCAGTGGGGAGTAACTCCGGGTTCTCCCAGCCATATCACATTAAACATACATAGAAAGAAATACAAAAGTAGAAACATGCATATATAAATATACATGTGAAATACGATAAGGATAGATAGGCAATTCAATATATAATGATAAGAGCATATGAAGTACAATCTGTAACCATCATGTTATAGATAGACTCGGGGAAGACACTCTTAGGCAACCGAATACGCTCACTAGGGCTTGCATCTCACCGTTAGCGGTATAAGTTTGATAAGATTGAGACTCGACAAACAAACCATGCCAAGTCATCCAAAGATCATGAATAATCAATCATATAATCATCCATTCAGACATACCAATACATTGACGACATCTCTCACGGTAAATGCCACGCACTAGCACCGTGTACATGGCAAGTATGATTAAAAGGCATCCACGGGATAAGACATATTCCCTGAACGCATACACGATTCAATTCATTTCGTATATGTAGACTAATTTCCTCCCGGTAGGACGACGATAATAATACGGTCCTATTCTAAATCTGGCCAGAATCCCGAAATCGCATTTTCCGGTTCGACATGCGATGACATTTCGCATCCAAGACTCGGTCAATCAAAGACGCCGTGTAATACCCTTAAAATACGTAAATAAAATATAAAGGAATTTAAAAAAAATAATAATAAAGATATTTATGAAGCTAAAATCAATAGGTGATAAAATGGAAAATTTGGTAACAATGCGATTACCGCGATCTTAAGTCGCTAAATTTAATAATCAACTTTATCGTCACACATTGAGAATAAATGATAGTAAAATACAATACTTATATAAATTCACTCATGATAAAACAAGAAAGAACATATATAATTCTGGTGTCGATAATTGGTGAAATTGTATTGCATTTCGTAGTTGTATAAAACACCGTCGCGTGCATCATTTTCCGTCGCGCAAAACCCGTCTCAATGCCACCTTAGTCGAGATTGCAAACATCCATAATAACTCTTTTGGACAACCCTAAGCATGCCAAGAAAATGGACCAATGCATGAAACTCTCATGCTTCCCCTTTGTCCCCCATGCTCATGCCACTCCCCCTTCCCTATGCCTTCTTTTTATTTTTCCAACCCTCCTCTTCAACACTCCATTTAATCATATAGAACCTTCCCATCTGAATTCTCATTCATTCAAACACACACACAAAAAAAATAATAGAAAGAAAGAGGGATTAGAGAGAGAAACCGAAAAGAGGAAGAAGAAGAAGAAGGAGGGAGCATAAGGAGGAGGATCTAGCCTTAGCACCAAGATCCTCACTTGGTGAGAATGTCTAAACCACCATTTTATGTTTATTAACATTAAGAACACCTATTCATTTAGTTTAAATCATAGAACAATAATTAAACAAGTTTCCATTCATGCATGCAGAACCTGATACACTAACAATAATTCAAACTGTCACGTTTTACTAAACAGAAATTTCAGAGGCCTTAGAGTCATTTTTGGACTGTTAGTATTTGACACTTACAGTTGTAAGACATCTTAAAGAATCTAACCTCACTTGTCTTACCCCAAAAAGTTAAGTAACGAAGGAGTTATGACGTTTTGAAGTCACTGTTCAGAATCTGTAAAACCGTAAAGTATGTATGAGATAATGAACTTGTATAAACCAAGTGTATAAGCTATAACTTGTTAAATTAAAAGCACCAACTTGATAAAATACTCTTAAATATTCCAACCATGAACTTAGTTTTCTTTCTTCATAATAAAACTCGGAACAAAACGTTCAAAATGGAAACATACCAAAAAACCGAGTAAAATACATAAAACCATTTGAACTAGTTAAGGACCGAGTTGAATAATTTAGTAACGAGTACTTTATGTATATTGTAGACTCGGGATTTGTAGAAGAAGCACTTTAAACTTCTAGACCAGCTCATAAGGTAAGGGAAACGCTTGTCCATACACTATTCTTGAAATATTGAGTATTGTTTCAAATGTTATATTGTGTATAATGTTTATAATGGTTGTTATTATAAGTTTGGATTATTGTGATGAAATATTGAAAAATAATTGATGTTATTCCATCCTTTGAAATGTTGAAATATAATAAAGGACGCATAACTTTTAAGAGTTTGATCTTTTGTACAAATTATGGAGATGGTTAATCTCAAGAAATGGATTTAATTGTTTGGAAAGGGTTTCGATTTTTGGTTTGAACGGTTTTGGTAGAGGGGTAGGTTGTTCCCAAATAATAAAAGGGGACCTCCTATACAGAGCTTCTGGTGGGGGTTAGTTGAGCGAGACCCCGTCCTCTTATCTTCCTCCTTGGGGTTGGCCCTTGGAGGGGTGTGCACACTCGGGATTTTTGGACAGTTATTGTACATGGTTTGGTGAACCCCGTCGTATCCGGACTAGGGCGAGGGAATCCTCTCCATACGGCCTCTATCCATTACTTACTAAAGAAAGTGAAGAAATGTTTTCTTCGAAGGAAAGTGTTTTAAGATTTGGAAGGACTAACTATTTTGGATCGGATTTTCCTTATTTAGAAACTTGAACTTCTCAATGATATTCTACTTTCTTATGAATTCTAAATTTTAAGTAAAACTCTTATTTATTTTTTTTGGATTGTTTACCTTACTCAACATTATTGTTGACCCTCTTTTGTTTTTGTCCTTAATTGGAACTGCTATGACCACTATTGTGAGAGCAGATCGTGTGACAGGTAATCCAAGGAACTAGGACGTGGGAACCACGGGAGAGAGCGCGCGTTACTGTTTTTATTGGAAACCAATGTTTAGACAATTATCTTTATTTTGCATCATGAAACTTATTCGCTTCCGCAAACATTTGGATTTGGTTGTAACCAGATTTTACTCTTTGGTTTTTAATTCACATGGACATTTACCCCTTTGAATTACATGATTTAAATACTTCTACTACAATTGGTTCAAATGTGACACATCCATATTCCGAATTTTACATGAAAACTCTATTTTTAAATATAACGGATTATGGGGGTGTTACAAAGTGGTATCAGTGGGGTTTCCTTCTTGGATAGGTGATTAGATCTTCATATCTCTTCACCGCCCGTGAATCGACCGACCTAAGTAAGTATTTTCAAAAAGTTTTTTTTAAAAAAAAAAAAATAATAACGATAATAAATGACGTGTGTGAGATGAGTGTGGGATTGTATGGGACGTATGTTACGAATTGTTGGAATCGACATGACTAATTGAACATTATGATTTGTAAAGGATATGGAAATGGTATGCAATGTTGCATGTTAATATGATTTGAAGTGAAATTGAGCATGCACATAATATGGTGTTATGGAATGGAATCTTAACTTGTGATGGTACTTGAGATGTTTAACATATTGAATTCGTTGAGATTATATACATGAGAATTTATCTTATAATTCAAATTGTAATATGATGAGGATCATTATTGGGAATATATTGCATGATATGGCTATTGGTTCTATTTGGAGTGGTAACAAGATGTTACAGTTTTAGTGATTATATAACTAATTGAAGACGTGAGCTGTAAATTGTTTTAACACTAATGAATTATAGAGATTATGGATTTTGAGACTTGATATTACAAGTGAAGATTTACGTGGGAGTATAATCCTAGATTTAAAAATGACAAATAATATAATTAAAATCAAATGTTGCACTACTTATTAGCCTTTGGTATTGTTTGTTGTGATGAGACTTAAAGTGGAACTATGCTAGTATTTAATTGAGGTTATAAATTGTGTAAAGAGTTTGGACAATAAGTGGGGATTAAAATTTTGGTATATATAAGAAAAGTGAAAGTATAGTAGGTATATTTGAACATTCTTTAAGGGACATTGGCTATATGATCAATGTAATAGTACATTTTATTTAGGAACCTTAGTGTGTGGAGAATGTTTTATATGGTAAGGAGGGATATTGTTAATTAGTTGATGATATGCAAGAAACTGATGTAAAAGAGCTTACTTGAAAAGTTAGTTAGACTTTATAACAAGGATAACTTTGAGAGGAATTTGGAACTTAGGGAAGTCTGCATGACTGAATACACCTATTTGTGGTTGCTAATTAAGAAATCTTGGAAATTTATGAGATGTAGAACTAAATATTTGTTCGTAAATGGGCGATGAATTGAGGTATTGATAAGTATGTTATTGTTGTTATAATGATACGAAATTTATTGAGATATATCAGTAGATAACGTTTCTTGAAAGACTATTGTACCAATGATTCGATTTAACTTGGTGGATTATCAAGAACTATTTAGTTGAAAAAAAAATGAACATTTACGCTATTATATTTGAGAATGATGATGATGTAATGTGAAGATCTGTAGTTTAGAGATAGCATGTGTAGAAAATAACTGATGAGAGGTACTAGCTGAGAGAATCGAGGTAATATGACTTGCTCAACTGGGATGATATTTATGATGTGGATATTAAAGGTGATTGTGCTTCGAATGACGAAAAGATATTGGAATAGAGTATAATGCAATAGAGTATGATGTTATCAAATTGACTCCACTTAATGCACTGAATGGTATTTTGAGGATAAGTGTAAGGACTATATTGGATCAATGATGAAGTTGAGTTGTCGAGATGTAAATCGTAATTTATGGGTTAATAATACATTTTGGTGGAGAATTTCGTAGATTTAAATGAGAGGGTAGATACTTCTTTTGCTTTAGTATGACCAAGAAATTAAATAGGTATGACATTGATGATTTAGGTCGCAACATGACTTTGAGAGAATGAAAGCTTAGCACAAACGGTTGTGGTTCTTAATTGAGGAGAATAGTTTGAAGTAATTAGTATTAAGAGATCACTTTAATTTTGGTTTACATGAGCAGGAAGAACAATTTAAACGTTTGGGATGAGTAGAACAATGGCGTGGAGTGATGTAAGTGATCTTTATTGAGGTGTGCTCAAGAACTAGTTTACTTATGGTGATAGTTATTTGAATTTGCGAAAAGAGTTGAAAGAATAATCTATTGGTTGTAATTATGTAAGGTATATTTGAGGCTCATATGCGTGATGCATATAAAGTCTGGTTTTGTTTAAATTTAAAGGTAATTAGAATGAACAGTTTGTCCGAGTACGGTATGTTATAATATTTGACCTCTTTGAGATGCTCCTTTAGACCTTGTGGACAAATTAGTGACAAAGATAAATTTACATGTTTGAGCTAGCTTACTAACCACACCATGAAATAAAGGAGTTAATTAGTTGAATGAATATGAAGCATGTAGAGTGACAAGAGATTATGTACGGGGAACAAAAAAAAATATAGTGTGATTAACTTTATTAAAAGAAGCAGAGTAGATAAGATCTGTAATTTGAGCTTATAGATTGAGATCATGATAACTATGAGCTATATAGTCTAACTAGCCATAAAGAGTCGCTGATTAATTCTAATCAAAGAAAGGGAGAGGATATACGCCACTAGAGAATGCAAGAGGAGGTGATGAACACGAGGAAGAGTGTGATCTAGTGCGGAATTCAAGTGGGATTTCAATGGTGATAATTATGAGGATTTATGTTGTACACGTGAGTACAGTCTGGTTATTAGGAACATACAAACTAATTATATCGTGGATATTTATAATAATTTATCTAAGACAATAAAGGGTGAATATTAGCTTAGGCAATTATTAGTCTATTTATTATTCATACAAAGATGGATACTTGAGTGGGTACAGTGTTGACCTACTGACTATGATATAGATTGATTGGATAACCTTGGATGCTTAGTCCTGATGGTACAAATGACTGTTGAGGTATCAGTTGTATGAACGGTAGAACGAGATTACGTATACACTGTTGATATTTAGTTTTAAGGAAGAATTTCAATCATGTGAATAATAATGTGAGGTGTTATACATACGATTGTTGTCTAAATAACTGGGTATGATATAAACGCTACATGTAATAGAATGAGATACATCCATGACATTGAAATCGATTTGAGATCTTTAAGTCTCATATGTTGAAGGAGTGAAATGAGACACTATTTGTTTAAATGATATCACCAAATATTATATCTCTATCTTTTATTGGAACGAAAGTAGTATGTTTAGAAAGAATAATAGTTATAAGAAATAGAATGGACACTGGGGTAGTAGCTAACTGTGTGGCGTGATCTTGTGTAGTAAGTTGGATATTTACGTGTCCTAAGATATTAAGAACAAGCGATTACCCATATACTTGAAAGAACTCTAGTTAGAGTGTGGATTCAGTAAAGAGGCGTAAGATTATGAATAATTGTGAAAAGAGAATGTAATGTTGCGAGAAGTAAAAAGAGGATATGAGGCTTATATACAAATTTTCACCAAAGAGCA